>VZTX01016881.1:593596-711051 GCA_013400915.1 Pardalotus punctatus
TCATGGCCATTGGAATAAAGTTTTGTTTCATTGTTTAACATTCCAAAGCCAAGACATTGCAGTCAGGGGGAAAAAAAGCATCAAAGCAAAACAAAACCCACCAGACAAACTGATGTGCTACAGACAGAGATGTGATTGGTCCATGTTTAGGGATTTGGAAAGTGTAACAATGATGTAATTGACCAGAATTAGAGGACGAAGTTTAGGACGTTTTTAGGGGAAATCCATATAGATATTTCTGTTATGCCTTGACTCAGGTGTTCAGAGTTCTGTATTCTCTGTTTCTGCTGGGGTACATCATATATCTTAAATTGAAATATATGAGTACGAATGAGCAGTGATTTAAAACATACATGCACAAACCACTGGTAACCAGAATTATTCAACAAACAACAAATACAGCAAAAATTTATAAAGACTATGATTTAAGTTGAAGATTGCAACATTACGTTTTCTTTGAGAGTATTGGCCTAAATTCATTAAGCATTAGTAGCATGTTGGTGAAATTTCTGCAACTGTAAACTATCATAACTTGAAGGGTCCTCATTTAGCACTTTTTCTCATAGCACACAGGGATATTTGTTCTTTTTACCTGAGAACGAAACATTTACAGAACAATATGGATGTGCAATGAATGAGTTTATTTTAAACTGGCTTCCTTGCAGGCTCTTCCTATTTTTAGCCCAGTTCAATTATGATTACTAAAGAAAAGAGGTTCTGGAGACTAGATTTCTGCAAGTGCTCAGGGCGAAAGCATCATATTTTCTCGCTCTTCCTTGGATTTCATCCAAAGCCAATTCAGTTTAATCTGCCTGCTGCTGCTCTGGAAGTGACATCTGTTCAAATTTACACTCTTTATCATGGCTGACATGTTGTTTGTGTGTCTGTTTACCCCAAGCCCTTGTTCCAACTGCCTCTTGCAGATAATTTGTGATTTTTTCCTTCAGTGTCTCACAGGTTGCTAGGCATTGAATTGCAGCATTTGCAGCTTTGCTATTATTTTTTATTTCTTTTCCTCAGCTTTGCAATTATGTTTTGAAGAACAAATGAGAAGTCTAAATGCAACATGTGTATGAACAAATATACTGAGAAAGGGTAGATGAGAAGAGAATGGGTGTGGGTGATGTGCCACACCAGCAATGTTCCCGATGAGGTTATCATATATACATCTAGTACAGTGTGGGCTCCGATATCTAAACATCCCTTTTTGTAAAATAAATAAATATTGCTTTATAATTGTAGTACAAAAGTAGTCTTAGGCCAAACAACTACCTCCAGATCATATTTTCCTGACATGGGGATCATATTTATTTATATGTAGATAAAAAAATCGTGTCCTGTAAGAATTCATAAATAGTGCATTTAATCCTCAAAGCTATGAGATGGCCTTTGAATCAGAATTGTTATTAAAAATATTCTGAGTACTTGAATATCCATTAAAGTTTTGGATAAATGCAGATTTCTATTTTCAAATTTTTCCCAAAATCTTGCAGTCATGAAATCGCCATCAAATACGACATTTTAAGTTGGTCATCCCAGGACTGAGATTTACAATAAATGAGAATTGCAAGAGAGATGATAAGAGCTGTCACCTTTATGTATATGACCACAAGAAACCCTGTGGAACAGCACAATTTTAAAAGAACATTAGTAACTACCACAGATACTGAATGGTAACCCTGAGACTTAAATTTCGTCCTTGTGGAGCACTGCAATAGGAGGGAGCTACTGGAACGGCCTGAGGGGAGTGAGAATCACTACCTCCTGCCTCTTTAATGTCACACAAAAATAATTATATTGACTACAGTGTGTACTGAAAGAAGTGCTCAATTATACAGAAATAATTTACGTTGAAATCTGGTGTAATTTTGAAATATGAGAGAAAGAAAAAATTAATAAAGTAAAATCAGCACAATTTTAAAGTATTTGGAGCTGGAATATGAAGCTAAAACTGTAAATATGTTCCTTTACTGGTATTTGGTGCAATAGAAATGACCAAGTAGAGTTTCCCACATCCTGAAACAGTGAAGTCTCCGTTTGGGTTATTCTTGATGATTCTGTTACTATCCTGCTGTCGCAGCTCCTTGGTTAAGAGGGTGAGCCTGGAAACGGCGGTGCCCAGGCTGTGATCCCTGCTGTCCCACCGGGCTGTCCGTGGGCACCAAGGGCCCACCCAGCCCAACTGGCTCTTTCCAGAGCCGTCTGTACCGATCCTCGCCCTGCTCCTGGGCCAGGAGCCTGGGGCTGACTCGGGAACAAACAGGAGCTGACACCCCTTGAGCCAAACGTGCACAGCCCCATGATCCATCTGGAGACTGCGCCTGCTTCCCGGGGGACAAGACACTAGTTGGGAAACGAGGCAGGGAAAAGTGCTGCAGAAATAGCAGGTGTGTTCTAGGTGTCGCGTTCTCTGCCTTTCCGGTGCTACTGCTCCTCCTCCTGCATGCTTGGTGACACACACCTCTGCCACATAGCAAACAAATATTTTTAATCACTTCACAGATTTCAAACTTTATGATCTTTACTAAGATTCTGTTGCTTGTGAGATTTGGATTCTTGCCTTTGTTTTTTTTGTAGTAATCGCTATTATTGTGAGATGAGAACATCTTTCAAGATGTGTTGATGAAATCACTATTGGCCATCATTTCTGTGTCTTCTTTTCCTGGTAGTAAACTCTCCACAATTAGACCCATTGCCAAAACTGGGGTCTTTCAAAATGTGTTTAAGAATGGATGTTTCTTAAGGCTTTCTGAAACTCTCCCATTGGAGTTTCTCTAGCAGAGAACACAGTGGAGAGGTTTTATTTCCAAAAGAAGTTAAGTAAAGGCAATGCAAATGTGCTTGCTTCGCTGTCTTAGAATACTTTATGCATAGCAAGCTGAGCTAAATTCTGGAATTCATAATGAAATACAGAATGCTGTGTCATAGACGTCAGAAAGTCATCAGGTGATATTAAAAATGAATAGTTAAGCTATATAAGAACAGAAATAATAAATTGTTTGTCTTTGGTCTATTATTTTCTTATTGACATCAGACCATTTTGTTGTTGGTTGTTATTGTAAATCCATGACTACTTTGCTAGTGATAATGTGTCACTCTTCAGAATCAGGAGTGAGATAAGTTCAGTATTTGTTTCTATTTTCTCATCTATCCACGCATTGTACAGTTTTAACATATGGTCATGATCATGACATTTCTGTTGTTTCCATATGCCATTCCTTGAAAATTTCACCACATTTCTGTTACCAAACAGTAAGATATTTGAATTTTTCTCTTTTACTCTTTACGAGTTTTACCATGTATGTTCTGTCTGTTGAGTGCTCAGCAGAGGTTGTGTTCAACTCCTATCACTCTATTTACATTTTCAAAGTACTAAAATAACAAAATAATGCAGGTCTGGTTATTATAACTGCCTTGATATGGGCTGTTTTAATAGAATCCAGTGAATAAGACACAGATAAACTTGTTTGATTTCTGTTGATGTTTAGCTATGACTTGGATCTTATTTCATGGGGCATTTAATTCACTGCATATCCAGAGAGGTGAGCGTGTTCACACTGGAAATTCAGAGCGGTGTTGATGGTATTGATCCAAGTAGCTGGGGAGATGTGTTATTACAGTTCTCTGCAAGAGCAGTCACAGCAAAGTGCTCTGTCTCCATGCAGATGTTAGAGGGATTGTAGGCACACAGGTTGGGTTTATTGATGGAGAATGTTTTACATAGCTTGAATGTAAAGGTTTCCATCTGGAATAACTCCTTCAAGTCACCACAAGTAACATGCAACAAACTATCAACTTGATGTCCAGTGTTAGGAACTAAATGTGTTTTTTTTTACTGTACCTTAATTAGTGATCTTAATAGATCTATTTTCTAAAAAATCTGTTTTCTCTGCTACTTCAAAAACACTTTGCCTGAACAATTAATGAAGTCCTATTTTATCAGTATATGGATTTAATCAATTTCTCTCTCTGTATGGCAAGAGTTTGTACCATGTCTGTAAGTTAAATTCCTTGATCGTTCTCCTTACTGTTTTTATTAGTTTTTCCAAAGTGGGGTGTAGCATAGGAAGACAACATGGGTGAGGGAGTGCATTGTAAGGCAGGAAAGAAAGGTTGAATGCAAAACAGATGTATGTATATGTAATCACCTTGATTACTGTACTCATTTTTGCTCCTCCTTCTGCTACATGGAGACCATATTAGTCTTTATTAGAGTCATTTGCCTTTTAAACTGACTCTCAGAGGAGACTGAATATATATATATATATATACACACACACATATATATCATTGTACAGCATGGGATGGGTAGATTTTTATCCTATGTCAGCATATTCATATTAGCATTTCTCACTTGCTAATTAAAAGGAAATTCTCCCTATCAGATCTTCCAGATAAGCAGCTTGTGGAATGCAAACCAGGGGCTGACTTCTTCTATTTTGCTTTTGCAGTGCAGAAAAATAACTTATCTTGATTGTTCCATGTTATGTGAGAGAAAATTCTGGAACATGTTACCATCAGTGCTGACATGGGGTCAAAACAAGCTTGTAGGAAAATGTTCCAAGTTTGCTAACTGAAACTTTTCCCCCACTTTATTATCAATAGAGGAGAACTGTTTCACTAAGGAATAATCTTTTCAGTCTGTAAAAAACACCCCACCAATTAAATAGTAAATTTCCCACTAGTTGACATCTAAAATAAGTATATTTGAAAAAGTCACTTGTTTCAAATTATTGCTTATGTTCTCTTGCTTCACAGAGGTATCTGAGGCACCACTGTTTTCACCTCTGTGGAAAAGGGTAATTAACTGAGTGTCTTACTTAGGAAGATGTAGCTTGATTATTCTGTCTCGCAATGTTTGATTTCCATAGCATTAAAAGTAAGCTGTTAGCATAAAAGGAATGCAAATATCTCGCATAGAATCAGCTGTGCTGCTGTCACCAGCTCTCCAGAAACCACAGGAGATTTCCCGCAGCCTCAAGGCCCCCGCTGCCATGGAGCCTTGCCCAGGCTCTGCTGAGCAGCCGAGGGGGAGCCGGCTCAGTTAGCCATTAGTGACCAAAGCTCTGAGGGAAAGCTACAGAGCGACTTTTATGAGTTGAAGAGGAGCTCAGCGAGTCCCTTGGCTGTGGTACAGTTTGGTAACGTGGCTTAGCCCGTCCCAGTGTGCGGGGCTGCACTGATGCTGCATTCAGCACCGCGAGCAGGGTCTGACTCCGCGATGCCGTCAGGTGGAACGGCGCTCTGCTGCCCGGGCTGGGGCTGCTCCTGCTCCAGCTGGTACCGCCTGGGATGCCAGTTCGTTCAGCATAAGGAGCCCTCTCCAGTGTTTTTTCTTTCCCATCTGAAATAATTTCATTTACCTTTGGTGTTAGTAATGGCTTGGTATTTCTTCTGAAGTTGTGTGAGAGTGAACAAAATCAGCATTTAGGCTGTGTACAAATTGATGGCTTGGGGTTGGCTTTTGTGGCTTGCTATTAACAATTTCCTGCTTATGCAGAAGGCCTGGAGACATGAAGTAGGGTTACTCATGCTCTGTGGGGGCAAATGCAGAAAATTTCTTTTTTTCCCCCCAAATTATGCCATCTATGGTGCAACAGTCTCTAGGATTACATATTGCAACCTCAAATTCCACCTACAAATAGAGATATACCCTCTAGTACTTGAGTCACAGAGATCCAAACCTGATTAGTCCTCATTTTTCCGAGACAGCAAGAGTTGCACATCAAAGTATTGCTAGGATTCAATTTTAAGCATTGAAATCTATGAGAATGGAGATTGATTCAGACAAGTTTTAGTCACTAATTGGTATTTTGAAACTTCTCCCCCACCACAAGATTAGACACTCTTATTTAAGTACAATGAAATTTAAGAATTGGTGCTCTCACTGTACTGAATAATCTTGCAGTTTGTTTGTTTGTTTTTTAACTGTTAGAACGAGACTAATTTAATGGAACTTCTTTTATATTACAGCCTTCCAATAGAAGCTCAAAATATGAGGAATAGCAGTTGTAGTTTTTCTAGAAAAAAAACCTGACCAGACTTGTTCTATGTCACATGCTTGTATTTTAGTGTATTTTCAGTGGCTGCATGATGCAAACTACCTTGATAAGGCACTATTAGTTTCCACTGTTTCTTTTTTTATGGTATGTTTAGCTTTTCAAGATGAAATGTAGTCTTTTTCATCTCTCTGTCATATCTTCCTAAGCAGAGGGGAAATTGGAGCAGACAGTTTTAATACCTTAACATACAGCAAGGAAGGCAGGAAGAGGCAGAATATGAAAAAAGCAATCTAAAATTCAGCATCTTAAGTG
Source organism: Pardalotus punctatus (assembly GCA_013400915.1). Classification (NCBI taxonomy): domain Eukaryota; kingdom Metazoa; phylum Chordata; class Aves; order Passeriformes; family Pardalotidae; genus Pardalotus; species Pardalotus punctatus. The sequence goes on from VZTX01016881.1 coordinate 599,911, forward strand.
CCTGGAGCTTGAAAAGGACTAAGGTGTTATAACTTAATAATATCTTTTTGAATCATATTTTGGACTAAAAATAAGGGAGGATATCCAGCTCAAGATTTGTGATAGAGTGTATTGCTCTGTGGAGGATAATCTGTTATTTATTCATTACACTGCAGTCTGCATAGAAGTGGAAATAGTTTTAAATTAGCATTTATGGATTATTTGGCATTTAGTTTGATAGTTTAGATCAATACTTAAAAGATATACTTTTTTCTGCTGTTAAATGTTTTCCTATAACCTTCCCTAAACCCCAAAACTGATTGTTTAAAAAAGAATAAAGTGATACTTTCCTCAATATATCCTAAATTTGTTTCAGACAGCTATGTAGTAACTGAAAATATCAATTAGTAGCTGATCAATGAATTTTTTCCTAGTCTTTCTATCAAAATGTTACGGCCAGCCCTTCTGGCATCCAAGCTGGTTGCCTAAGCAAAGCAGTCATGGATTTGGGTGGCCCTTGCGGGATTTGGGTTGGTTTGCCTGCATCAAAGCTGAGTTATAGAGAGCTAGAAAAGGCAGTAGAGAAAAAAAAAAAAAATCCCAAAACCTGCAGAGGAACTGAAAATACTCAGAAATCCATGTAAGATTTGTAAACTGTTTCAAATAATACAGCTGCAGTCCCAAACGTTTTGACATAGGACAAAATAAATATAATTTACCTTCTCGTGATGGCCTGAGCATTATATCATTTGCAGTTAAAAATTTAATTAAGAAGGCTTTTGGAACAGTTTATATATGATTATTTATTTTCTTCAGCTTGCATTTTTTGAAAAAAAATAAATTTCTGAATATATATGAAATAATATTACTTTGCCTGATTCTATCAAGTACATATATAGTGGAAATAGGCAAGAATAGTAATTTAAAACATCATTCATCATAATTTCAGAAGTTACTGCAACACTGTGTCATTAAATATGAGAATATAAATAAGCAAAGCGCTTGGTTTATATGAGCAATTACTCAGAAAATTCAGCAACTAAAAGGGAAGTTGTCAGAGGGTGTACACATCTTGCTGTAGCAGGAGTGTTGCTTTAATCTCACGGCAGGCACAGCCCAGAAGGACACACACCTCATTTATCAGCCCGGAGCTGGGCTGGGACTGGAGCTGGGCCGAGGCTGTGCCCAGTGGTGACAGTGCCAGACCTGGGCTGTGGAAGCCATTCCCTCTAGGAAGAGATTATTGAAAGCTTTGGAACCAATCGAAAATAGCCTTGTGTACCATGATTCCCAGATCTCTAGAGGTCTTTCCTATTTGCTTTCTCAACTGCAAAATGAAAGTGACAGCTTAGTAAATATTAGCATTCCTGGTTAATAACAGTCCTATTTTATTTCGGGTAAGCTCCTGTAAGTCTCTACAGATAACAACACTGAGCATCCCCCCAGTGAGAGATTTGTCAGGCATCTGATAAGAAATTATTATATGGAATTATGTTCAATTCTCATCATTTTGAATACAAATAGCTGCATAATTTTAGGTTGGATATTAGAAAAAAATTTCCTCACTGAAAGGGCTGTCAGGCTGCCCAGGGAAATTGTGGTGTCACCATCCTTTAAGTATTCAAACGCATTGTAGAATTGGCTCTTGGGGACAAGGTTGGTTGGTGAACACAGCAGTGATGGGTTAGGAGCTGGACTTGGTGATCTTAAAGGGTTTTCCAACCTGAATGATTCTGTGATTCAGTACTAACTTCTTGTGCACTTTCCACACCTGCCTACTCTGTCCCTTGTTTTGCAAAAACTCATATGATGAAGTAGATAAAGCATAAATTTCTCTTTTGTTTCACGCTACTCAATCCACTCTTTGACTGTAACAAAAGGGCAAGGTCCCTCAGCAGCTGTAGAGAGGATACAGTGATATTCTGTAAATCAAGAAGGCAATTTTATATGACCACATTAATCTTTACTAGGGGGGTATTTCCTCAGTTGTGTCACCAAGACTGAGTTCCCTTTAAACTTCATCCAAAAATGTGAAAAACATAGAAGAAATATTTACTGGAATCCATACTGTGCTAGAAAAACAGCAAAGAGGCAAAGTGCCTGCAGTTAAGAGTTTGTTTATTATTGACTTTATTATGCATTTAATGATAGTAACATTCAAAGGAAATTAATTATCAAAGTTATGACTTTAATATGCATGTAGAAGGGAATAAAGATGAGGGGAAGGAATATTATGTGAAAAGGTTTGAAATTAATCAGGAAAATGTGAAAAATACTCTGAAAAATAATTTTACAGCTATTACTGATATTAATCTAAAGGCCTTGTTTCATTTGATAAAAAACTGGATGACCTTGTTAAACTTGAAAAATTTTAAAATAGACACTTGTAAATAATGACAGAATATGAACTGAAACTTTATGATTAAAAAGAACTCTCACTCTTTTATTTAGGTTTAAAAGTTAATAGCTTAGAAGGCTCTAAAGTTATATTTTAGGACTTCATAAATTAATGAAGTTAAATTGAGATTATTTTCATTTTTGCATATTAGAAGTATTTAAATGTAACCTGATTCAGGCCATTTATTATGAATTCTCACATTACTTTCTCAGTTTTTGCACAGTTTATTGAGTATTTGATGGAAACGTACAGATAGATACAAGACTAGGTGATCTGTGAAACCTGATTCACTTTAGGGTGTCTGCCTAAGGCCTGAATTTAAATTCATGGAAACTGTGTTGACTATTTCCATCATCCTAAGCACAAGTTTATTAAGTCCTAGAACATTACTAATTGTTAATCAATTTCAATTTTGCTTGATTAATTTCATTTTTCAGGAAGTACTCTGTTCTTATTCCCTTTCTTTTGCTTTGCAAATGTGTTTTTAATTGGCAATCTTATCAACTGTGTTAAACTGTCTTTATAGTATAAGCAGTTAATATCTCATTGTTTCCTCAATAAATCAATCAAGCAATCTATCCCATTTATTTCATATAACGTAGTCATTTGCTTTAGTTTAAACAACTGATTTCATTAGGTGGAAGCCATTTGTTCCTGTTCCCTACTGCTGCATAGCCCACAAGGACAAACTCGCCGAGCTGTGCAGTACAGAGGAAGCGAGGGAGAATCTAAATATTGGAGAGCTCTGTAGTGTCTCTGCAATAGCAGTTGATTGTTAGTGACCATTTATTGCCTTTCATGACTGCTTAGTCTGGGACAGATCTTAAGGGTCTGAGTGTTACTTAAAATTGTGCTGTTTCCAGAGTGGTGACTGCCCCAGATTGCTGTGTCACAAACTGGAGTTTGCTGAGCCATGGCTGTCAGCTTTCTGAGTCACATCTTTGGATGTTGTGTGAGAGTGACCGAGAGTGATTTTCACAAAATTTTGCTGCTAGGCACACAAACTGATCCTGTGATGTTTTGTACACCTTGAGTTAGCAGTAGAGCAGCAGGTTCCAAACAGAGGAGCATTTGGACTGTGTTATTCTGCCATTCTTAAAAGTATTAGTTTTATATGACATTAAACCAAAAACCCCCATAAAAAAAATAAAATCTTGATGAAAAACATGAATAAAGGGAAATGCTGAAAGGACCAAAACTATCCCGTGGTGATTTTGTGGTTTGCCTGTTGGTTCCACCATTCTGTGCTCTCCTAAAGGCTGGTGCTCCCCAGGGTTTGATTTGGCTCATAACTCACGCAGTCTCTGGGTGTGGTGGTGTTGCCGTCAGCTGTGTCTCACCTTGACCCCTGGACTTTGTAAATTCATTGTGTCTGACCTTGATAGACACCAATTGTGCAGTATATACATGAAGCTAACTCAGTGCTAATCCGTTTTTGCTTCATCTCTTTCAAGAAAAAGGTTCAATCCCACTTTGGGCTATTTGCCTAAGAGTTGGACTCATTGATCCTTGTGGGGCCTTTCCAACTTAAAATATTCTGTCATTCTGTGAAAACTTCATCACACTCAATAGTGTCATAGTTACTGTCCCAGTAAGATTAATTTTTTATTCTGTTTTCAAGAGTGTTCTCTAACCACACTGCAGATAAATGGAGAATGATTTGATATCCAACTTAATGCTTTTTCATAAACATTATACTTCCTTCCAATAAGACTTTACCCTACCATTGTTACAAATGACAGCTAGATCATAAATGAAAGACTTTTTTTCAGTTTGTCTGTTTTATGTCTGATTATTTCACACAGCAGCAAAGGAGGGAGAAATGTTTGGGAAAAAAAAACAAACCAACATGTTTGTAAAATCACAAAATTTGGCAGAATGAGCCAGGGGCGGATGTGGTGTTTGATGCTACTTTTAATGCTCTTTTTAACTGACTAGATGTAAATGTGAAAATATCCCATTAAAGAAATGCACAGTAAGTCGTTAGCAAAAAAAGCACACCAGAATACAGATTCACTTACTCTTCTTTCTTAAGTTCTTGTTTTTCTTTGTCTTCTTTTGCTGGGCTGAGTACAGAAATGAATAGCCTAATTAAAGCTGAAAATGTGTGAAGTTTTTAGAAATATCTTTCCATACAGCCTGTAATGTTGTTAGAATTCTGTTAGCTAATTTAGTAATAATTATCTTAGGTAAATGCTCTCCTAGTTTTATTTTTTAACAGGATCTCACCATGACTAATAGGTGTTAAAGATTGTCTCTAATACTTCCTGAAGCTTTAAGGGCTGCACTTTAAAAAAGAAAGGTTTAGAAATTTCAGGTAATTTTTCAGTCTTGTGTTTATGGAGAAGAGAAAGGGTCCATTTTGGGCCAGTAAATGCAAAATAGCAGGTGTCTTCAGTGGTGCAATTAAAATTTATTTTGAATCCTGACAACAGCAATCAATACAATAAAATAACTTACTTTTTATGTAATGACTAGAAATAATTGGAAATAATTGGAAAAGGAGTCTTCATCCTTGGAAAGTTTCCAATGAACAGTCTAAATTTGTCACAAACTCTTCTGGAAAAAAAACTTTGAAACATCGGTGTAACTTTTACAGAGATTGATAGGTAAACTTGATAAAAGGGATGCTCCAGAAAGTATATAGTGCAGAGGAAAGAACTAAGTTGCGAAGAAATCACATTGCAATATAGTAAAATACTCAAAGAAAGGTAATTCCAATTTTTATGGGAACATTGATTTTCTGAATATTTGATTTCTCAATTTTGTTGTTATGAAGAACTAGAGATACTTGTGCAAATTTGACTTTATAGATACATTCCTAGAGAACATTGTTCCATGTTTTTTATTTCTTTCCAGAGGATTAAGTAATTACAGGTTGTTTCTGCCTAATAATGAAGGGTAAATGACATCAATAATGAAATATTAGACAAAGGGGTCCAAACATTTTTCTTGCAGATCACCTCATTAGCTTTTTTCCCAAATATGTTCACCAGAGTGAAATTGCAGCTTGTGACTGGCTGTAGTGACAAACATCTGTTGTCTTAGCTCCTAAAGGGCTTTGGGGAGTGGGTAAAGACAAACAGTTCTTATTTAAACAGGTTATATATAACCTGAGAGACACTTTTTGTCATCTGTGGTCTTGTCACAATCTGCTGTTACTCCTTAAAAATTACTTATGGGGTTAAGTTTCTCTTTAAAGTTGCATGATCTTTTAGTAAAAGAATTATTTCCTTCTGCTTTGCAATGATCACAAGTGTGAGAGCTGCTGATCATCAAACAAAGCCAACCAACCAGCCAAACATGTCTGTACTCCACAAAAACACCCGAGGGACTGAGCAGTCCCATCTTAAAAACAAAGAACTGTGGTAGCTCCACAGAGGACGATGTAGATGAGTAAAACAGCTGAAGTTTTAAACCTGTTCATAATTGATGATAATACAAAGGAGGCAGCTGCATTGGCTATCCAGTGTTTCCAGTGCCTGACCAGAATCTCAGTTTTTCTCTCAGAAAGTATCTAGAAAAGGTTTCTAAGACACTCTGAGGAGTTAAACATGAGGTTACAAAAAAATAGTTTTAGCTGATTTCGGGGGGAGAGATGTACGTTTAACTGAAAGAACTAATTTGACACTGCTTGATTTGCCAGTGCTAGTAAAATGACTGTCCTTGTTTAGCTAATTAAGAAGCCAGATCTTAGAGGATTTGAAGTTCAAACATTGAGTAAAATATTTCTTAGTGTCTGCATGTTTCTAAAATTAGGAGCTCCGAATATTCCCCAAATCAGTGTGATCTTACCCTGAAAGTTAGTGCTGACTAAGCTTTTCAGTGTCTCACAGCTAATTAACAGCCTTGCTTTGAACTCAGTCCTCTCCTTCGTCTCGAGAGCAGCAGTTTCAGTGCTGTTTGCACATGCAATCAGATGGTTTCAACATGGCATTTCTGAGAGCAGGTGCTTCCCCAGCTCTCCTCAGCTTGAACTGATGCTGACTCAGGTGCACTCTCAGCGGTTGCTGCTGTTCCTCTCCAGCTCATTCTGCCCCTCCTAAGATGGATGTGCTTGCCCAGGATTCTTTCAGCTACACACCGCCTCTTTAACTTTTTTTCTGTGTGTTTGGAGCTTTGTTTGTTTTGGTTTTCTTTTTAAGGGACTGGAAAGGGCCAGTTAGAAGGCCCAGGAGATAAAACTTGAAGTTCGGGTGATGTTAAACTGAAGCACTGTTCTTGGAAAGGGAACAAAATAACTCAGCAGCACAACGCCAGCTCACAGTTTCTCTCCTTGTGAATAATGCATTATTCCATCAAGAAAGTTGCTCCTACTCAGCTCATACTGAGTGGCAATACTGTATTAGTTACAATTGCAGACATGTCCAATGAACACAGAAATGCAGGAGAAACATTTTTTCTTGTCTCCACGTACGGCCTGTAGCCCTGGGGAGTATTTGATGTGATGCAGCACCACAGCTTGTGTTTGACTGGAGTGCAGCCCGTGCCTGAGTGCTAGGTACACTGCAATGTACTTCAGAGGGGAGGATGCCGGTGAGAACAAGCCTTGCTATTACTGACTGAGCACATGCAAGGAAAGAAAAGTCTCTGTTCTGAAGAATAAACTGGAGTGTTAACAACTGCCATTAGCGACAGGTATTTCCAGTGCCATCATGGAAAGAATCAAGTCATTTGTATGAGTTCAGTTTGGGACATACTGGTGTAACTACCTCTCATGAAATATTGCAGCAGGCAGAACTGTGCCTAACGTGAGTAGGTGACCTGGATCATAGGGCACAGAGCAATCCTGTCATTTGCTTAATACAAGCTGGGGATTGTCCTACAACTCCCAGGCACTCAGGTTTCTTTTTTCCTGAGCACTGGATGGGAGAGAAAAAGGATTTAGAAGGTAGTCTTAATATTCACTCCGTGTGGAATTAAAATTGCTCAGAAGCAGAGCCAGAGATGCTTGGAAGTGCTTCCAAGTTTCCCACTGTAGATCTAGTAAAAAAAAAAAAACAAACCAAAACAAAACCAAAAAACAACAACAGGAACAAGAATTTAGTGGCCAATAGAGATAGAATAATGTGTTTTCAAAGGTAAGGTGAAAGATGTGGGAGAAGTGCTTGTTTTAGAGAGCATATGTGATGTAGAACCATTTGAACTATATGTAATTATGATAGGATTGTCACAAAGAAAGCTACTTAGAAAAATGAAGAAGTCTAAAAAGACTCGATTTTCAGCTCATTTAAATTCAATTAGACCACTTGTCAGGAGAAGAATTTCAGCTTGAGATCCTTGAGAAGTTGAAGTTATCCTTGAAATTCTGTGACATACAGCTACCATTCCTCATTAGCCAGGTGATGGATTAATTAATCATGGTAACCCAACTGGATATTGCAACATTTTCATAGAGAAGAAAAAAATCCAGTGTTAGTATCAGTAAAATACTGAATATTGCCACTAAAGGAGAGTACTGTTTTGTTGTTAGGTAACAAGTACCAGAGGCTTGCCCAAGGCTGAGGAGCAGCGCTCAGTTAACACAGTCCTGGTCGCTGGCACCTGCTGGTATTAGCAGAAATGGGTTTTGACCATTAGAATAAAAATGTTAGATATTGATGATAATACTTTTAGAGCAAGGTTACAGGGGTTGAGAAAGACACAACAAAAACCCACATTGCCGGAGGCGTGATCAATAACATTTTCCTTCTTAAAATTTCCTTCACTCTATGACAAGCGGTCCCAGTACAGAGTGATGGCGGAGATTGCTCACAGCAAGTTTTTGAGCAGACTTGAGCACTGTATGCCTTAAAGTATGTTGTCTGAGCATGATGTGTAGATCAGGCTTTCTGTGAGACAGAGAAGTGTCCTCCTGATCTACTTAGGAGTGTCTGTGTGTCTCTAGAGCCTTCCCACCATCCCAGCTGATAAATGATCCAGATCAGAGGGAGTCACTTTGGTATCCCAAGTCCTTCATGGACTCCATCCTATTTTCTTCAGAGCTGCTGTTGTAGATTAAAGGTTGCTCAAGCACCTTTGAGGAGTGGTGGTGCAGCCTCTCTGCTTTCCAGTCTTTGGCAATACTGCTTTTATTCTCTAGGACAGAATTTTTCATCAGTTCTTCAAGAGAAAGACTCAAGGATTGATTTAGATGTGTTCTGTGTCACAACTAAAGCAAAGTTGTGGGGTTTTTATTATTTCACTGTTTGGTCCCAGAGGAAATATGATTAAAATGTTTTGGGCTTAGTACAGTTATGCTAATAACAGTAACTTACTTTAAAAAAAACAAAAAACCTCATTCTAACAGGCTTTGGTTAATTCAATCTTCTTTGCTTTAGGAAAAGGTTTTTCTTTGCTAAGTCACCGTCCCTGGAGGGATTTAAAAGACATGTAGATGTGGTGCTGAAGGACATGGTTTAGTGGTGGATCTGGCAGTGTTATGTTAATGCTTGGACTCGATGATCTCAGAGATCTTTTCAAACCTATGATTCTACTCACATGGACCTGCCAATGAAATGCTGATTTTTCTACTGCCTCACATATTAGGTAGCTCTTAGTCAGATACATAATGGAAAGGGTAAGCTAACCTTTTCAAATGAATAGAAACTGAAAAAAATGGAAATTACTATGTTTCAGCAAATGACATGTAGACTTGCTTTTTTTCCAATTCCTCCGAAACCATAAAAGACTTCATAGTTGTTTTTCGCTCTCATGGTTATATAGTTAATCTCTTTCAAATATTTACTCACAGCCAGCTCAGCCATTCACGTGTCAAACACTTGAGGGGGTTAGGAAGAGAGAAGGGGAGAACACCCACAAAAATGATAGAAAATTAATTGAAATTAGCAGCTTTTAGTGTGTTTATCCTGATCCAGCACACCAGATTGTAAAAGGACCCTTGAGGGAGGAAAGGAATGAGACTGCTAGGGCTCTATTGATGGGCACTTCTTTGCCCACAGTTATCCTGCTCATCATAATCCCTCAAAGGAAATTTGCCCTTGTAACAAGTATTGGCTCATGTATTATTCTGTGTAGTATAAAGAGGGTTCATCTATTCTCTACATCCGAGCTCAGCATGCAGTCCCTCTGTTCTACAGTGCCTGGCTTACTCTGAGCCTGTTTACAGTGCATCTGACATTCTGAACTGCACAATGTGACAAGCTGATAGTGCCTCTGATTATAAAATCAGCTCATCTGCTGATATTAGGAAAGAGTGAGATGATGTATGAAATAGGTTTTAAATAGCTCATGCCATGCTCAAAAATATGCACATTTCAGCCATTTTAGGAAGAAAGGGTAGACTGTTTGTGGCTTTAGATTATTTTGTGTATTCGTTTGGCTTGGAGACTGTGCTATATTACTATTTGTTCTTATAATGTACAGTGGGCACTGAGGCCAAGCCACTGCTTTAAAAGTTAATGCAATGCCACATTTTCAAAAGTTCACCACCTGCAGAAAGGACTGAGAGCTCAGCTTTACTTCTAAGTGCCTGAGTAGCAACTTAAGCATGAGCTGGCACTGGAATAGCAGCCAGCACCTCCCATGATGGCACCAGCCGCCAAATTGTCACCAGTTCAATATATGCTGCCCAAAATATTTTGAAAATATGGAGACCATAGCCTAAGTAATCAATTAAATTGCCACTCGTATTGATTACAGACATTATAAAATCAATGGTTTCCTATGCCAGCTTTGATATGTAAAATGTAGAATGAAAAGTGATATTCAAAGGGGAGGTGATGTGTTCTAAATAACAGTAAGAAATGAAAACACTTTTGTAATACAACTTACATTCATTTGTCATATAGGCTGGATTTAGAAATCTTATGATATATCCAGTCTCTATATATTTATTTTTATAGTAATGCAGAGATGTTGAGAAGTGTTTCATCTCACCTCACATGCAGAAAGTTCCTGCAGTAAAAGTTTAATATACTAGTACATAATGCTACCACAATAAAAATGTTCAAATGCTGTTAAGAATCTGGCTAAAATCCATAGTCCAAGGAACTTTTGGGCTAGGTTGACCAGTGTTAACTGTTTCAAGCCAATACTGTAAATGTATCTCCTTACAATTTATTTTTGTGTTGTGCCACCCTTCACAAAGACCCCACTCTAAGCAGAATGTGCTGGCTACTCCTTACGGTGCAGCAACCATATTTTGTATGCAGTTGTGATGGCTGGGATACAGCTCTGGATGTCTAACAAACAGCAAATCTATTGAATAGTGAATTAATTGTTTAATATCTGAATTAGTTAATATCTGAATCTGTCATATACGCCTTTGGCATCACATCTTGATTATTGTGCCTTCGTTTTCTCAGGTTGATAAATACAATTCTTCCCAATTCCTATCAGAATGATGTCTCAGGCTTTTCTGGTTCATTGTCTTAGCTAAGATTAGAAGCATCTACATTTCTGGATTTAAGGGTTCTTTTTCTATTAATTTTATTTTGTTATGGTTTTCTTTCATTTTAAAGTAAAATGTTTAAGTATATATGTGTGTGTATATATGTCTGAACCATGCTGCTTTGTTGGTTTTTCAGATACTATGTTTTTCCCAAGTAGTTTTCAGGAATAAAACTCATAGATCAAGAGTTATAAAATTTGCCTCTGGTCACTGGCAAAACTTGCTAAGAATGTATAAAAGGACATAGTTCTGCTTTGGATGAGATGAAAGTAAGCTGAACTCAGTTTGCTCTGAATAAAGAAATATCTGGATCAACAGAAGTACACTGTTCAAATAAAACCAACCCAAACCTTATTAAAACATTTCTTATGATCAGGCCATGCCATGCATTGGTGGCATTGGATATTGGGTTCTAACGCATATGACAAAACATAAAAACATTCCAAATCTTACCAGACTCTACCTAGTTTCTCACTTGGAAATGGCAAATTGGTTTTTAGCTCTGATTAGATACTATTTAGGCTGCTTTTTCCACTGCAAAACATAGGGGAAAAAAAAAAAAAAAGCCTAGTACTTTTCTTCCCCTGTGCTACTTACATCTTAAAAAAAAAAAAAATCCACTGAGTTAGGCTAATTATTCATGCACCTTCATTTTCCACCTCACCATTTTTGCCTGGAGACTTATAAACAAACATTGCTGGCTAATTTCCTTATTCACTGATGACAAAGTTGCGTGACCTGCTGTTTCCTTTCTCTCTTCTGCTGGCCTGTGTTTCTGTTTACTTCAAGAGCAGAGAGCACAGAGCAGTCCTCGGCTGTGACAAGGTCTGGAGTGACAATGACAACATTAATGATCGTGGATCCAGAGCAGGCAGCTCTGAGAAGAGGTGCTTTACGTGAAATGCAGACGTGGCTGCTCTAACATCTGCCTGGCACAGCTGTATGGCAGTCGTAGAACTTAACTCTGTGTACAGCAGGGGGCAAAGTGACTCAAAAGAAAAAGGAACTAATCGAAGATGTAGATTTTGGTCAGAAAAAGTAAGTTCCCTATAATGCCATATAGACTTGAATAATTAAAATGTCATGAACATAAAGTCCATGATTCAGTGTAAAACCTGAGCCTAGAGGGCATTTCTGAAAATAAAAAAAAAAAAATTAGTTATTTAGGTTTCTCTGTGACTACAGTGATAATACAATACGTTTAAAAATAATACCTTCTGTAATTTGAATTTATGATCAAAGCTAACGAAGAGAATAGAACAGGCTATTTCACTGGAGAGACTAGAGCGGCCACCCAGTCCAACTGCCTGGCCAGTGCAGGGCTGGCAGAAAGATCAAGCATGGTCCAAATGCCTCTTAAACTCTGACAGGCTTGGGGCATCAGCTGCCTCTCGAGTAATCCTGTTCCAGTGTTCCACCACCCTCTTGGCAAAGAGCGGCTTCCTTAGGTGCACTCTAAGGAAAGGATGCATTACAAAGATTTCAATACCCTTCTGCCACTTCCAAATTAAATGCAAGTTCTGAGCGTGTTCTGCAGCATGAACTATTAAAAAGGAAAGTTTTTATTTAACACCAGAGTGGAGATAAACTGTGGAAGAACTTTTTGAATTTCCTTCTCTCTTGCACGTTTTAGGAAACAATGCAGCAGGGTTAGACCACTTGGTTCACTATGTTTTAGTTTACAGTATGTGTATTAAACCTAATTAGAGCTGGCTTTCACTTAGCACCCCAAGGGCACATATGCCAAATGTTTTGGGAAAGCGTTCCTCAGAATCCACATACTGAGATACGAACTGCCACATACCAGGATCTAAACTGTCCAACAGCATCAGTTGCTGTAATAATAAATAAATCTCAAAGACTGAAGTATTCCTATAGGTAGAGGGCTGCGAAGTCCTGATTAATTATTTAACTTCCCTGGTCAGATCTATCTTTAAGTCAGAATATCAGTTAATTTGTGGGTTTGTTCAGTTGGGGCTTTTTCCCATTTCAGCAATTTAGTTAATATTGTATTTATTTTCCATTAAAAAATTGATTCAACTCTGTGCTGGTATACATACCCTTTCCTTATGACCCTGGACGTGTCTGTGAGTTGAAAAATCATACTCAAGTGAATAAACGTTTCAGATTAGCACTTCACTCACATAAAACTAAGTTTTCAAAAAGATTTTTGGGAAAAAAATTAGTTGAAGACATCATAGTGTTTTGATTAAAGTGAACATTCTTTGAGCTTTATAGTCACAGAATCTCACATATGGAAATTGCTGTTGGTCTTAATCTGCTTTCAGAAGACTGGTGCAAATATTAAAAAGTAATGAAGTAACAAGATTGTTTGTTAATGCCACATAAAAGTGCTAATTACACTTCATTTCCTGCCTACAGCTAAACCCAAGAGACATTGCCTAAGAAATTGTTAAATAAGTTGCCTCACTTGAAATAGGAATAGAACTGCAGTGCTTGATGGATTTATGTTTAAGGAATTGTGTGCCACATAGGGTCTTTCAAAGTGTGGCAAATGAAGGAGGACTGCCAAGAAACTCATTTAGTTCACAGGAAGTTTATTATTATCGTATTTATGATTCCTACTACCTCATTGAAGAGGAAAGGGCTTCATTCTGAATTGCCTTTTCCCTGAAAATTCAGTATGTAGCATAGCATGATACTGCAATTACATGTTAATTGTTTTATTAGGGCTTTAATTTTTTAAGACCACAATGGTGACATTTTTTTTCCTCCAGAAAGTATGCTTGGGATATACTCCTTTATGTCATACTGGTTGTGAATATTTCTGAAGTGTTTTACTTTGCATCTCTACTGACATCTGTTTCCTCTGTGTTAGGGACAGGTGCAAACATGAAAGAGTCTGCAGAAATATTATGATGGCAATTGAAGCCTCGAGGGGGGGAAATTAGTTCACCTCTTGCTGGTTTTCTGCTGTAAATCTACCCTTCCTTTCTAGGATATAATGTGAAATGTAAAAATTCTATTGCACTTGATCCTTATACTGAATGTATAGCAGTTAACAGTTAAACCTTTCATCCGTAATAATTCAAAAGCAAGTTAATGTTATCTTTTCTCAATAAGCTGAATGTCATAATCTGCAGAGGTTTTCCTAGTCCACTTCAATGATTGTTGTGGTGAGAAGGAAATCTGATTAACATTTACAGTTGTGGATATCCCTATGGCTCATCTTCTATGTGATTTTGTTTTAAAGTAGCCCCTTGACTAAACACAGGAGAAAGAGCTCTACAGGATATTATGATCACTCTACAAGAGTGATTATAATTCTCTGAGAATCTGGCCACATACCTTTCTGATCCTGACTGTCTAATTAAAGAAGTTCCAAGAAAACTTCATCACACATCTTGCCCATATCCTTTTGGAGAGTGGAAACATCCCTATGAAGCCTGGGTATCATGGAACTGGAGAGTAAAAGTCCTTGAAACCCCCCCAGTTCAGATCTTATGGGTGGGCAGGAAGAGAGGAGCATCTCAACGCATGTGCAGGTGTTACAATTCATTGTTTTGAGCTTAAATAGTTCAATGTGTTTGGGTTAGTTCGTCAGGTAAGGCTGTCCTTTAGATGGGTTCATTTCTGATTTGTTCCTGGGCTGTTCAGCAGTTATTGCAGTGAGCTGGCTTGCAGTGTGGAAAATGCTGCACCACTTCTCAGGGCAGCGTTACTGAGGGCTCTCGAGGGGCAGCAGCTGTGGGAGCACAGTGCCAGGGATGGAGAGACCAACAGGAAAGGGCTCCAGTGCCTTGGGATAAAAGGCAAATTCTGCATCTGGCAAAGCCAAATGCAGTGCAAGCATAGTGCAGGCAGCTCACATGAAATAAAAGGCTTGTGCTGATAGGAAACTGCTAAAATCTTCACAATGCTCTGCATAAGAATAAGGTGTTTCATGCATTATGGGGGAATATTATCACTGAGTAACAAAGAAAACAAATTTAGTGCAGAAACCTTTTGCAAGCACACGATGAGTTTATGCTGAAAGTGTAGAGGCAACATTACACAGCCTATGCACTGGGCCAAGAAAAAGCAAGGAATTAAATTAGTACCTGGAAAACGTTTTTGTCCTGTGATTTGTGTAAATATATTATGTTCTATTGTTGATCTTTAAAGAATTCCTATTATACACATATATTTGGCTTTAAAAAATAATTTGTGCCTTGAGTTAGCCATGATACTGCACAAGTGACCTATTACTAGTAGAAGTTTCTTTTTCAAGGAATGATCAACACTCAGGCTGTGACAATATGCATTGTCTTCAGCACATTTATAATGCTATGAGTTCCTGATTAGCTATTGAGTGACTATAAGGACTCAAAATATATGGCCATTTTTACATGGAGGAGGCAATAATGCCTACTGTGGGAAGGGCAATAAAACACATTTATTGGCTGCTTGATGAAGACTGCATTGAATAAAAACATGTATATCCTCCTAGCTTCACCTCTGCAAATTGTTAACTACACAATTGCTGAGAATGTGAAAAAGGAAAACAATGAGCTCTCAGAGAACCCAAAAGGAAAAAGTGCATAGTTCTTTTATTCTAAAGTCATCAGTGTCTGTTATAGTAAAGTGTTTGAAGCAGAAAGCAAAGCCTCCATGGGCCTGTTCCTCTAACAAAGCTAATTTGTTAGTGATAATGTCCTGTGTTTCTTTTAATTTATCTGTGGATACACAGTAAAACCAGGTTTTCATAGGAGCCAGGCAAAGAAATTCTGAGCTTACAGAATTTGTTTACTTCATTAGTTTATTTATAGTTTCCATTCAGAATGCTATATTGTGCTGAAAAATACATCAGTTCGGAGAGATTTAGCATAACCAAATTTTTATAAAGTCCTTATTAGTTTAGGGAATTGTTGAGATGTAGAATCTTCTATATGCACAGCACTATATAGAGTGTTTTATTCTAAGCTAAGCAAAGGCATAAAGGATATGGCTTTACTGCCATTTTATAATTTGTTTAACTTTTAACCTAATATGAAATAATTCTGCTTTCAAATTGTGAGATGCAGTAGTAAAATGGAATGGTGATGCAATGCATTTCTTACATCTCCTCTATACTCTGATATTGTTTTCATTTGCTATTAGCATCATTATATTTGTTATAATAGGAATGCATTTATATTGTACTCAAGAGTCTAGTTGTATTGCGCAGTAAACACTGCCTAAGAAATCATTTGAGAATACTTGCTGATCATGAAATAATTGTGTATAAGCTTCTTCAGCTTTCCTGCTTGAAATCCCCTTTATTGTGAAATGGAATACAAGTCTGTCATTCAATATATTTTTCTCACAATGTCTTGCAAGCAGCACTTCTCTCTGGCACTTATAATATCATTAGTGTATGACAATGGAATGGTTACAGTATTGCCTCAAACTGCACCTATAACCTGGATATAAATTGATAGACATGGTATTTGACAAATAGACTATATATTGAGCTCATTCACCTTTGACTCTTTTTAAAAAGCAAAGGCTTTCAATCTCAAAAGTGACTGTAAGTAGTTTATTTACACTGCTTGTATTGCAGTGACAGCCTTTGCCAGAAGAGCAAAATATAATTTTTATACTAAGCATAGTTTGGAAAGGATTGTAAACTTTGAATAGATTTATAAATCTGGATTTTAACCTTTTCAATATTCTGCTTTCTGGTTGGTTGCCTGAGCTACCTCTTCCCAGGTTACTGATGCTGTTAATAGGAGAGAATAGGAATGGCTAATGAATCAAACTGTGGGACACTGAAAAGGTCAGAGCAGTACACTTTACTATTATCTTCCACAGAATATATGAGGCATTAAAATTCTGATTCTGTGGTCTTGTGACAAAGAATATAATGAGAACCATAAATAACAAACAGCACAACATGAATCTCTTTTTGTGATAATGATTGTAACAAGCATAAGAGGGAGAAAATCCTCAACTCATTCTCACTGTACTAATAAGATCTTTCCTTGGATGTATGTTCTAGACATCTGTAATTGTAAGAATGCAAAAAGGGATTTGAAAGTATAATTGGATCCAGCAAGGAAGATGAAGATTCAAATGTGCTATCTTCCATGGACACTCTCTTTTAAAAAGTATCATTTTTGCATGAAACCAGCTGTATTTTAAGTATCTCCAAGACCATTACCTTTCTGTAACAGGATGATAACTCTTCTTATGTTTCTCACATACCTGTCACAGAATCCAATACACAAAACTGTACTAATCTAAATCTATTCTCTCTACAGCAGTGGTGTTCTTGCAGAATGGTTTTGTAGATCACATTCTTCCTGCGGCCTCTGTTTGGCATTAGAAATTATTTCTGAGGATGCTTGGTGCTTTCTTCCTGGAGCTTTGAAATAATTGTTAGTTATATTTCAGGTTTTACTGCTCCTATTATTAGCTCGCTCATGTCAGATACTCTGATGTCTGTCTAAGTCTCCCTCTTGTGGGAAGCCTGGCAGGAAGCTGGACTCAGTCCTCCAGCAGTCCCAAAGCACCCTGAGTCCAGCCATGGGGGTGGTGTGGGACTTTGGTCACTTTGGTGTGACATAATTTCTAAACCCTGATGGCGTGGAAGAAATACAAACAATTAGAAAATTAAATATCTGACAGTGGGAGTGCTGGATTGAGAACTTGCCTGAAAAGCATCTGAGTATTTGGACTATAGTGATTATCCATGGCCTCTCAACTGAAATGAACTTCAGAGATTATTCTGGGTTGCTGAGCTATTTTGAGGCTTGCGTTGAAATTCCAGCTGGGAACCTTACATTTGCATATTTACTCTTTCTTAATAATAGTGAAGCAGTTAAAATTTGCATTATTGTCAAAATAATGCATTTTTTCTTGCAAACTTTGTAGAGAGAGGGCAAATTAAATTTTTTCTGTAGTATTTTGTAGATAACATAGGTCTCAAAATGCTTTTAAAAAACCGAACTCTAACATAATTGTGCTTCCTGTAAGATGAAGTCTGAAAAATGAAAGGTCTGCTAACAGATGTGGTTCTGTAAGTGCGCTACTTTGAGACACTGCACATGCTTCAATTTCTGAGTGTTGCTAAGGAACAGTGAGAATGGAAAGAGTGTGGTTCTGTGTGATTGGCGTTTTCTAATTAGTAAATAATAAAGGCTTAAAAAAAGTTAAACTGTCCATGTTAGAATTGCTTTGGAATTGTGATTGGGTGGAAGTTGGCTGCCAGTCAGCAGATATCTGTGTTCCCATGAACCTCTCCTGTAATTAGGCCAAGAAGGTCAAAGAAGAGAAAGATTGAACTCTGTTGTGCTGGGCTGACTGAGTCAAGGGTAAGAAGTTTCTAGTTAAATCAATAGCAACTCCTTCAGCAGCCAAATAGCTCCAGGCATCCCTTTAAATTGATAATTGTATTTGTTAGCTGCTTTTTTCTTGCTCTCACTAGGATCTGTATGGCTTGTTTGGAACCACAGGGAAACAGGCTGGTGAGAGATAGTGTGTAAAGATTTAGGGAGAGCATTTTATACATAATGTATTGTCTTTGGCATTTCCATTGTGCAAGGCAGAAGCCAAAGGTCACAGAGGAGCGTTAGTATCATCGCCACTCAGCAGAGAAACTTTGGGAAGGACGAGATAGGGAAGTGATCTAGAGAGGAACTCCAAGTGACAGGGCTGGAGTGATCTCCTGCCACACTCTTACATGTGCTGGGGCCTTCAACAAGGAGGATTTGTTTTTCAGCCATATAGGTCTACAGGACATTTTCTAGTATCTTGAATGGGTACAAGATGATGTTGCAGAATACTGTATTTCCAGTCTGGCTAGCATAAAATCCCTGGATAGGCTTTTAGTTCCAAAAAACATGGAGAGCTTTATTAAAATGAAAATTAGTTAGAGAAGAAATGTTGTCTGAGGTTCAGCTGTTCATTGTTCGCTGCATTAAGTATAGACTTGCCTTGCCAAGGCATATTTTAACTTCTAATGAGTTGTAACCACATTTCTGGTGCTGAATACTCTCAAACCTCAGCAACTAAAGAACATTTTTCTTTTTGAGTCTCAAGTCCTATGTAACTGGCTGCTGCTGTTTTTCTGGTCAGAGCACTTAAGAAAATAATAAAAGATCTCATCCAGACATAGGGACTCTTTCATTTTCTTCCACTTAGTGAATGCAATATGCAGCATGTGTAGAGTCCTCCAGGAGCCTGGAAGCATCCATGTCATTCTATTCTGTAACATGGCACTCCCCTTTTTGTGACTTCCAATTGTACTCAGCATTTCAGCTTCCAAGAAACGACTTGGATTTAGAGTTTAACACAAAAAAAAACCAACTGAAAGTGTTCAGATGATTAGTTAAATAAGGCAAGAACTAGAATGGATGTTTCCTGTTCCCTTCAAAAATTTTTATCTGATCTACAAAGTGATTTTAATACATTACAAAATTTCAGTAATATCTTTTTTCTTACATCTTGCAAGCCTGCAAGATGAAATGTAATATACTGCCTATCATTCAAGATGCAAGAAAATATGCTGATGAGGCCCAAAATTAAAATAATTCTAGAAGTCCACCCAGATGAAGCAGTCCCAATTCTTTGTTAAATTACAGTGTTGTGTTGCTATCACCTGTGTTAAGTGAAAATGCCTTTTAATCATTACTGGTAGAACAACCATTTCCTCGTTTGTGAAGGACTATAGGATGTGTCCTGCTGCCTCTGTTTGTATTTAGCTTGTTATTTGATATCAAGTTGTTTTATTTATATCATTTTGGGAAAAAAAATGCATTTATTAGATGTGCTTTTAGCCACACAACACAAACATTTTTCCTCAGTTCTGAAGTGCCATTGTAGGTCCAATGTCAGTTGAAGGCGACTGTTTTCCCTTGAAATTGTTTGCTATTATATGGAAAGTGATTGTCGTGATTTTTGTGCATTTTATTTATTTATGCAAAGAAACAAAGCTTTCAGTACAAACTAGTATGTAAAATTTAAACTGCTGTGAAAGAGACATAAAGCAAAGGACAAGAAGCAGTTTATAGATGATTTACTTGAGTGGTCCAAATTTTGAAATAGCGTTTGAAGATGGTAAATATGCACATGCAAAGCCCAGCATTTGCATCAGCATTTAGAAATTGATTAATTACATGCCTGACTGCCAACTGAAAAGCATGAGAACCCTCTTTAACTGCAGTGCTTCTATGTGTAGCTGGAACAGGTCTGTTTGAAATAGAGAGACCATTGCCTTCCTGTATTAGCAGCACCGTGCAAATTCATATTAATGAGTTAATAATGTAGTGACAGATTTAATTGTTTTTCACCTTGCTATAGTTAGCTCCAGCCCATTTTCTAAGTGCTTTCTAATTTGGAGGGATTGAGATTCACCAGATCTTATTTAAAGAAATTAGTGCTCAGACTGACTTCAAGACCTTTGAATAAGGACATTGTGTTCTTCTGAAGAAACAATAATTTCCCCTTACATTTCATAAATGCCTCTTCCCGGTCAGTGTTCTGCACTTTAGTACATTATTCATAGTTAATAAATAAATTACAGCATAATAGAAACATAAATATGAACTTGCTCTTAATACTGAAACCAATTAAAGCAAATAAATGAAGTATAAGATGGATTCCAATGGACAGAAAACCATACCTTAGTAATGGGATCAGCAAAGAGGACTGCTTTCTGCACTCCTGAGATGGAATTGCCATTCCACCAAAAATAAGAGCAAAATTGTCAGGAGAAGGCATAACATGACAATCTTCATCCCTTGGAAACACTCTGAGGAAGAGAAAAGCTCTGAAGCTTATTCAAAATCAGCCTATTGTCCAGTGGAATGGATCTCAGGAAGGATGAACAGAACAGTTTGTCCCAGAAGATGCCTTGATGAAGGTGAATTGCTCGTTATTTCAGTCTTACCTTTCCATTTCATTTTTATTTACTTTCCAAGTGTTTGGGACAGAATTTGCATTGTTAGAGTTCAGCTGAGACATCCCTTCAGCTAGTAAGATCTGAATAGAAGCTAATCTGGAACTGGATATCTGGAAAGGACCTACTGGAATTTTTCAACTTCTGCTTTTCAGTCGTGCGCTAGTCTGATCATCTAGCCAGTTTACACATTAATTGTCATTTAAATCAGGTGGTTCTCACATCTTTGGTAATGATATATGAATGTTCACTATCCACAGTTAAGAATATATTTTCCCCTGTGCAGTTAATAAATGCTAAAAGGAATGGGCTGTCAAAACCCCCCAGATGTTAATAAGCAGCTGAAGATTCACCACGGCTCAGATTTCCTTTTCCTGCTGCTGAAAGTGGATTGGTCATGATCCATGGCCAGAATCTCTGTGTAACATGTCACAAGTGCTCAGAAGTTGTGAAAGTGAATTGCTTTTGACCTTTCAGATGCATTTTCCCTTTGCATTCTGTCTCCTGTCCGATGCTGTGGTTTTTCTGTGGTGGAGGCGCTGCAGCTCAGAAACACGGAGACGCCTGGTGCACCCAGGGCATGGAACAGTTGTGTTCAGCCTCGCTGGGAAGCTGAGGGTGCCTCATGTTTAGTGGCAGGACAGCTGGAAAGCAAATTTGATCTGTGGGTTTTCCCACACACGTGCTGATTCAAACCCTGCTTCTCCCTCAGTCAAGCACTAAAGCTTTGCTTTCATAGTCGGGGGGGATTTTAAAAAGCCGAGGATTTAAGCATAGACTATACCTGAACCAGAAACTGTGGTTAAACCATCTCCCAGGGATGACAGAGGTGTTTGGAGACAATTGAATCAAATGCCAAAAACCTCAGGTGTATGATTTGCTTTTTCTCTTCAGTGTATCACATCTGCATATAAATCTAATGTATACACACCAAGAAATCAGCATATCTTTCATAAATTAACACGTCGTGCTCCTTTTTTTCCCCTCTTGTGTTTTTCTTCATGAAAGATCTATTAACTAATCTGTAGGAAACACCAGGAGAAATTGTAAAGAATTCTAATTATGGAAATGTAACTTTCATGAGGAAAGGAAAAGAAAAGTTGTATTGGGTAGTTTGGATGAAACTGCTTTGAAATATTTACTTGTGCCATCAAATTAACTTCTGTCTTCTATTTAGTATAAAGCTTACAACATTTAAACAAACAATAACTTTATGCAGCAAAAACTAATTATATTTGTTGAGCCTAGCTAAAATGCAGCTATGTGTTTTGGCTAATTTATAGGCAAGTTTAGAAGTGCCAATATAATGTATTTATTATTCATTGTAATACACAGCTTGTCTGGGCTGTGGTCTAGATTTTATCTTATAAAGTCTTCTGAGCACAAGAAAAAATACCCTGGAATGACTGCAGAAAATTTTTACTACAAACTAATCCCTTTTGAGTATAAACTCAGGAAGGGCTGTTCATAAATATTGTTCAGATTTAATACAATAATGTAATGGAATCTAAATATGGCATGCCATCCTGAGAGCAACTACCCCTGTAACACAGATTATGAAGTATTAAAAGTGTGGTGGCATTTCTACTAAAATAAGGGCTCAGTTATTTTAGGAGGGGGTTCTAAAATTTTAATAAGTAATTCAGTGACATGTAAATGCTATTAATATTTAGACTTTGCATGTCAGGCTAGGGTTTCAGATCACACAGACAAAGCCAATGCTTGTATCAGACTTCCCAGAAAGGTGCAGTTGCTAAAGTCACAAGTCTTTGATGAATCTCTGGAAGAATGGCCTGGTTTAGTTCAGTGACACCATTGAACACATTCGTTATTCTTCTGGTCACTTTGTCTTTTAACTTTCTCCTCCAAGTATGGATATGGTTTTTTTAACCCCCCCAAAAAGTTGAGGCAGGAAAACCTGGGCAAAAAGCATGGAGTGGTTCAGACCAGGAAAGAGGTTCTGACCAGGTTGAACAAACATAATCTGCATAGGCTTTGGCTCCTTTGCTCAGAACTCTCACTCAAGGTTATCTCACACTGCCTCTCGCTCTCCCACATCGCCCCAGCCCGTCTGTGCTTTCTGTGCCTTAGAACGCCACAAATCAATCTTCTCATTTTAGACACACATTGGGGTGATAGCTCCGGGGCAGACGAGACCAAAATGAAAGAGCAAATGCCATCGGATCCTGTCTGGCTGTCTTTTGGTTTGTGGATGTCTGGGCCATACACAAAGCATTGCTGCCAGGAGAGTTCCTTGAATAAGAACAGGAGCAGTTTGCTGCTTGTTTCTTACTTTTTATGTCCTTGTCTGCAAGGACAAGTTGTGGGAGGTGTTGTGAAAAGGTAATGAAGAAGGTAGGTTGTCAAACTGAAACTTTGCCACTGATCCCACAGAAAAATCTGTTTGAGTTGGAGGAATAATGGTGTAAACACAGCTGCAGAAGCAAGGGTGAAAAAGTTATTTGAATGGATATTTAGTAAACATAAATGCTGTGGAATGACCTTAATATTTAATAAGCTTTTATTTTTAAAAAGCTTTTAAAATATATTTGCCTCAGCTCACCTTCCAGCTCATCTTTACTGAGTATGTTATTTGCAGTATTATCGAATCAGATCCTCCAAAAACTGGAATACCTTTCATTGTCAGTACTGTCTGATCATTATAATTCAGATAAGCCACAGATGCCAGAGGTAATGGTTTGCCCTTGCACTAATGTGAGTTCAAACTAATTTTGAGTTGATTGTGGTGTATTAAAAACTGGTCTGGGAGAGATTTTATTTGGGTGTATGTGCTGACCCCAGTTCAGCCAGGGTGTGTAAGCCAAACTCACAGACTCACTTGTGGTGTCTGTCCTTCCTCAGGATGGGATGTGTCTGTGTAAGAGGAGCTACACAATTGACATGTTTGGTTGTGCTTCATGAAGTGATTCCATCACTTTCTGCCTCTTGGCAATTCCCAGTTCACTGTCCAAATATTTAGATAATTTGAAAACGCAGAAAAGGAAAATGTTCTACCAAAAGAATATCTTTAATAGCTGCAGCATTAAATACCTAGTAGAAAAAATCCCTGATAATTATTCTTTGAATCTCATCACTAACAATCTTTTCCCTTATATTACTGTTGTATTGGGTAAATTGTGAACTCTGTTTTCTATGTGTTATAATTAGTAAAAGTCAACGAAAAATATTTAGAATTGAGGTGAATTCTGAGATCAGAGAAAAACAGAAAGAGAAAAGGTGAGCTGCTAGATGCAGTTAGAATATATGGCCTTAGTGCAATTTCAATCAAGAAATAAATTTGGAAATAATCCTTCTACTTTCTCCACTTCTGCATCTGCAGGTGACAATAATAGCCGAGCAAGGGCTGGTGTGTGCAGTGCTACACACAGGGTCATGAATGCAAGAGATGAGCTCAGGAAATGAAACACATGCAGGATGACCTGATTTGCTGAAAGGCTCACAACAGGATAAACGCATCAGTCCTAGCAGAATCCATGGTTTTCACAAGGCTTAAAATTTCCAAGGAATTAAGACACTTTTTTTCTTAGTTTTACATTTTCAGGGGGATTTTTCTCAGTAAGTGGGCTGTTATGAATCAAACCAAACTGATTTGGCAAGCAGCTGCATGGTGCAGTGTGACTTGGCAGGAAAAGCAGCTGCAGCATCAGGTGTCGAGTCCGCTCCAGGGGTGTGAAGAGAACCACCAGATAGGAAAGGATCTCTTAGGGCAGGGATTGAATTTTGCTCTGATTTACATCGGTCAAGGGTCCGTTATCCTGTTGCAGACAGACTGTTTTTCTGTAATTTATGTCTTAGTACGCTCTTTGGCCATCATCTCATAAAATATGTTTTCTGTCTCCCTAGTCTCATACAACATCTATTATTAAATAATTTCAAAGATCTTAAATTTAATGGAATGTATATATTTGCCAGTTTCAACTCTCCAATGTTGTTTAGAAAGAAGCCACATTTGATATCAGTATGTTATCACTACAGGAATCTGATATTTTCCCTCCAAAATAAATAATTATTATATAATATTTATATCTGAATTTGATATCTGAATTTGAGGACTGTCTTTTATGGTAGTTTCTGTAAGTTAGAATCAAAAATGGAGGTCTAAAATACTTTTGGAAAGTAAAGAATATTAAAATAAGATTTTATTGTATTATACGATATTTGAAGAGACTTTTGAAATTGTTTTGGGGTTGGATTTTTTTATTTAAGAATGTATATTACCATCACAGGAGAAAATCAAGCAGGCTGGACTGAATAAAGGAAGAAGACCTATTTGAATTTCACAACTAGTAATTTCTTTTCAAGTTATATTCACAGTATCATTTTGCCTGTAAATTTTTCTATGACAGACATGCTTTCAAAAAGAAATTACATCCTACTATCATCTTAGAATTACACCTTCCATCTATTTTGTGATGCATGTCATTCCCATGCATGCATTTTCTGTACCGAATAAAAAATTTTAAAAAAGGATTCATTTCAGCTAGAAAAAGGGTGATTTTTTAAGATTCCAGGGATACTTGTTTGTATGGCATATTTGAATTTATTGATGGTTCAAGACTCAGAGTTTCTTTTGAGAGTTTCACACGTACCCAGACTGGAGAGTCTGAGGGTGATACCCGGATCAAAGCAAGTTTCCCGGATTTCTGGCAATAGGCACTCCCGAAACACCTCCCCAGACAGAAAGGAGCAGGACGAGGCTGACCCAGCACTGAGGCCGTGTTTTCTGTGTCCCACAGCGCGTGTGACGGCTGAGCTGGGCAGGACCCTGCTTTGCAGACTGGTGTGGCCGTGTCCTTTCCCACTGGGCAGCTCTCTTTATTGCACAGCACCAGGATCTCCCTTGATAGCAGGGTGAGTTTGGGACACTGGCTGAGAGCACAAAATGATTGCTTTTGTAAGAAGTGTGAAGTGATTGGAAATCCTAATGCGATTTTGCCTTCATTAATTAATACTACCACTACAGTGCTTTATGTCGTGTATTGCAGAGCCGACTTTCCTCTGTGCTTCTATAATTAAGTTTCCAACAGTCTATAGAAACACAATAAATTTCTTTAGAAATAAAAGCTAAGCCTGGCAAGCTCAATAACAGCAGAGTGGTTCTTCTTTAATATTTCTTCTAAATTTGCTCAAAGTGTAGAGCAGGTCAAGAGCAAGTTCAATTTACAGATTATTCTGCTGGATGAAATGGAAAGTTGGAAGCCAATGAAAATAAATCAAAGATAAAACATTTTTCTCTCTTTAATTTAAAGTGCAGTTGTGTGATAGAGAAAAGTTAAAATTCATAGAATTCATTAATACAGTAACTTAATCAGAACAGCATAGTTAGAGGTGGAAATGTGTATTTTCAGAAATGTCCAGACATTCTTTAATATGCAAAGTTAATGTAATCATTAGTGGCACATCTCGCAAAAGTTCTATTTTTTGCCCTGCTATAGATAAGCATTTGTCCAGGAGAGGAATATTGCTGCAGTCATTGTGCTTTCAGTTAGTGAGACGTGGGTCCAATTTGCTTGAGTTTTATCGAAGTAAAGCTTTTCATTTACTGACAAACTCGCTTGTTTCAAAACAGTCTCTGATTGGCATGACACTTTTTTTTCATCAGAAACTCTGATGTGCAATTTAGGAGTTTCTGGCTACAGATGTGTACCTTTGTAGATGGGCAGAAAACGAAGAAAAAGAGTGACAGAGCAATCCAAAAGTCTGAGAAACGTAGCACTGGGGTGAGGGATGGTGGCCTGCTTTGCTGTGCTGTTAAAAATTAGATGCAAATTAACAAGCTCTGTTGCTCCTCACAGCTAAAAGAGTCATTAGTAAAATGTGATTAGTTTATTATGTTGATTATGTTCCTTGTAACATGCCATAGATATGAACTTTTTCAAGCTTTTTGCTAAATTTGTTGAGTTCTCCCCATGCAAAGGCTGCTGACTCCCTCAGGTGTTACAGTTTTGTCTTATGATAGGAACTACTTGCTACTAAAAGAGTAAGGACTGAATTTACATCAGTTAAAAGGTTACAATGGTATCCAAAACTTCTTTAAATCCTTGAAAGTTAATTCAGGTCCGGGCTTAGAGTTCTATTTCTTCAGCTTCATTTGTTTTGCTTTTTAAAATTTTCTCTCTAAAGATTACTTCCAAAATTTAACAAGTTGCTCTGCAGCTTGAGAAGAATAATTTAATTTACTGAATCAAATCTGAGGTTGGAACAAGAGCTGCACTTTGATACGTTACTTTTCACTACATTAATTCCAGTTTTATATTGCTGGAATTCACAGTCAGAAATGCAAACTTGCCCTGGGCCGTTTGCTGTTATGATTTAGGTTTCATTTTTTTCTTTTGTTAGCATTATAGCAAAAGATACTGGAAAACAAAAGATTACAATTGAAAGGAAGATTGGATTCTAATTTTGTACTAGGGAAATTGTTCCAAATCCTTGTTAGAATTATACCTGAAATAACATACTGGAGTTTTCTTAATGCTTATCTTGTCCTGTCATTAGAGAAAGCAAAAATAGGACAAATACCTCAGTGTTACCCAGAATCTGTGAGTGAGGAGAGTGATCAAACCTCTTAATGAAAGGAGAAGGGCTTTCCTACTCTCCTGGGGAAAATTTTTCTTTTAAGCCTGGGTCTTTAGACCATCTCTAGATTTTCTACTTTCTTGCTTCTGATAATGTCAGCCTGTATCATTTACCAGGCAACCCAAGTAATTTACTTTCCTGTGAAAATGCTGTCTCTATGATTCTGCTTTCTACAGGGTGCTCTCAGTTTTTATTGGTATGTACTTTGGCAGTAATGGTAGTGTTCATTGTAAAGGAAAAAGTAAATATTGGGATTTTGAGTTTTCTAAGCTAGATTTAAATAATCATCACTTCAATTTACATACTTTTTGTATATACTATAAGCAAAGTAAGTATGTAGCAAATTTGAAGCATTCTTCTTTTGGTTTATTCATTTAGTTTGCTGAAGATTGCCTAAGGTGAAAGTCTGTTGACTAAGGCCTTCATTAGCATAATAAAGTAAGCATAGTTTTTAATACCTGATATAATTATACCAAACCCCCTCTCTTGCTGAGTTTTCCTCTGAGCACACTATGGTCATGCATGAAAAGGACTTAATGTAAATGTATAACGAGCCTTTTACGTGTAATTACAAACTTTGCACCCTGTAGGACAAACATCTTCCAATTATCTCATTTTGTGCTTTATCCATTATGCAAGTCTGTCAAAAAGTGCTCTCTTTTTCCAAGGCACTTGATTAACATTGACCAGTTTTTCTTCAGTTTCTGCTCAAATTAATGTAGTGAGATTAACACCAAAATTATTTGCAGTGGGTTGAGTCTGTCGTTTAATTAAAATAAAATAAGGCTGTCCATAAAAAGCAACTTGTTTGCTCTTATTTGTCCAAGTAGAACTGATTTCTGCAGTTTAATTTGTGGAGGGATCATTTCATTCCTCTTCCCAACAAGACAAAATGTTCATTTTCTTGTTAATATATCTTATTCATTTCAAATTAGTAAAGAGATGATGATTTTGTTGAGCAAACTTTGCATGAGGGAGGGAATTTGCTGATGTGACATGGCGGTAAAAGCTTGAAATTGCCCTAAATGTTTGTGCTACCAGCCTGCAGTGCTAATTATTTCTTTAATTACAATGTGTCTAATTATAGTCTACATTTGTATACATACCAAAAAGGGTCAAAATTATAAAAAGAAGTGTTCTTTAATTAAAATCTCAATTTCATGTATGTTATTAAAATGATATTAGCATTTCTGGAGAGATTCTATTCAGCTGCCCAAAGCAGTGGTCAGAAAACCTGCATCTCAATTGATGTCTTTTCCAATGTATGTTAAATGTATACATAACAAGCTTCATGGATTAAAAGTCCTTGGGGGCATTTAAGACACACTTGGTCTGATTTTTCTGCAAGGAACACAGCATTTCAATCAGTAATTCAAAAGTACAAATGCAGAGGAGCAAGGAAAGGTTTCTATATGGATGAAAATAATTCTGAGTGGTCATTTTCTCTTAGTTGACTGTATAACTAATTGATATGTTTTTAATTACAACACCATGGAGGTTTTACAGTACTGCTGCTTTCAAACAAGGGAGATCTCCAAGGCAAGACTTGGTATTTCTTTGTGTCAAGATGATGTAACTTTGCCTCAGGCACAGCCACAGGCTGAAAACACTTTGAATGGATAAAAAAGGAGACAGAGGGACATCTGTAAGTTCATTACTATTACAAGTCTGAGCATGGTCCTTTATTAGAAACTGATGCAAAAAATACATGAGAATACAATTGTGATAATACCATGGGATTTTAAATATAGGCAGATGAAGTTAGGTATTGTGATTTCTGAAGAGTTCCTGTCATTACACAGTTTTTAGATTTGTAAACTATGTATTTACAGACATAACCCCAACAGACCTTGGGGTTTCAACGAGAAAAGAAAAAAGATTTTTTTAATTTCAAAATCAAGGCTGCATTCAATACACCCATTCAAATAGGTCTGTTGTGTTAAGGCTTATATTCTATTATGTTTTATGTTCTATAAATAAGTATTTTCAGTATTTAATGTTGGATGAGCATCAAACATTTCTGCTACACTGCTAAAAAATAAATTAGGATTCAGTAACCCAAGGTTATTGCAGGTGAAACAACTGAAGTAAAAGGAACCTAACAGGAAAGGAACCCTGGAGATTTAAACAGGGAATTCACTTTTAGTTTGTGATTATATGTATTATAATACCCAAAACTCCCATGTGTGACTGGGGCCATGTTATACCAGGTGTTGTAGCCTGAAAAATTTCTCACCTTCCCTGAACACTCACCATCTAACTGTGCATTCCCCCCCACACACCCCTTTTATTCTTTTTTTCTTTTAATTTCTGCTGTTGCTTTTAAAGGTTTGTTTTTAACTTGGACCATTTCACTGAAGTTAGGTGGCAGTGAGCTTGAGTTCAGAAGTGAGAGTAAATGGCCAAAATGGAAAGGAGGGGCAGCTGACTTTGTGTGATAAGGTAGCAGAGCTGGCTTAGCTACCCCAAAAAGTGAAAAGCGGAAAGTGGTTTGAAAAGATGAAGTGATTACACCTGTGTTGTACAGAAGTTTGCACTAGCAATGAATTTAGAAATAGAGTTCTTCATTCCCACGTACAAGACTAGTGGAGACGGAGAACCAGAAAGGGAGGAAAGAACAGCCTTTGTTCTTCCTTAGCTTATGAATATTTTGATAAGGTATGAAGAATTTTTATTTGATTTTGTGGGGTGTGCCCTCCATTATGTGAAAGCTACTCCATTATATTTGCTTCTGCTCCTGATTCAGCATCTGAGAAAACAGAAAAAGTGATTTGAGGGAGTGGAAGAAAGAGGATACTGGCTTAGCAGAAATGTTCACACCCAAAAACTCCCAAAGGCTGTGCATTATGAGCCTGTGCTTGGGCGTTGTGAGGGTGCTCCTGCTCTGGTATTGCTGTTTGTGCCTCTGAATTCCAGCCTGGCTGATAATAATAATGGAGCAAGACTTACACAAGTAGCAGAACAGAAGAAATACAATTGTGGTTTGCAGAAGTATAGCTTTTCATATCCTATTCAGAAAAAAAAGAAATGCCTGCGCAGCTCATTGGAGTTTGACGTGTTCTTAGAGTCAACACAGAGATAGCTCTGCTCATGCCATTAGTTTTGCTCAGCTGTAATGATTCCCCACATGGTTAAATTAAGTGATTCTTGTAAAAGTTTAAGTGGTTTTCTCAGTGAAGGCAGCCTATCTATCAATGTATTATTGCTCAGATAACCTGTTCATCTTGTGAATCAAGAGTTCTCAGAAATACCATCAGGGTATATTTTTCTTCAGAGACAGATTTACATTAATTTAGAGCACAGAATCTCACTATTGTTCTCAGAATTATTCCAGCTTGCCTTAATATGTTCTTGTTAATGCACACACACATACTTTGGGGTTCCCAGGTTTCTCAGGGACCCTGGAAATTCAAGTTATGTATCAATAGTAAAAATCGGTGTGTAACTATGTACAGTTCATTTCTATCTACTTGCTGTTAACGTTTTAGCATCTGTCTAGTTACTGCAGTGTTGATGGTTGTTTTCAAACTTGTTTACTTAAAACTGTTCGCTTCTCTCGAGGCTACAGAACTGTACAGCTGCACAGCTCCTCTCCTGCTCCGAGAGTGGCTGTGGCAGATGCAGCTGCTTGACTGACAAGTTAGTGGAAGAGGAGCTAAAGAGAAGTCATGGGACTTCTGTTCAGGGAATGTGATGTGCGAGATGCCCATGAAATCAGACTGAGAAAAGGAAGAAATTAATCAGTGTCTGTTTAGCTGCTTGACAGTCAGCCAGTATGGGCAGCTGATAACATACTTGAAGATAACGTCACCTTTGCTCAGGGAAGCCCTGGAGGCTGGGGAAAAGCAGGGGCTATTCATTTTGGCCACGCATGGCCTGTCTCTCCCCTCTCTTATGGCCCAGTGGCAGGTTCATATAGTGCATTAATAGTTGATTTTGAAATGAGAGAAAAAAATTTTTTTCTAAGACAATTTTGAGAGATTGTCTAAGAGGAAAGTTTAATGTTAATTTTCTGCATGTGGATGGGGAATTTGAATGCTCAGTTTAAATAACTGTTTCTGAAAGTGTACCCTGTAATACCCATAACAGTCAGAGGAAGGGCAGAAGCCCAATTGTGCTTTGAAATGAGAGAAATAAATCTTTCCTCTAATCCTTACTGTCAGTTATCTACAATTTAGGCAAAAGTCAAACTGTCGGCATGATAAATGTGTGAGATTGTTTCAAATAATGCTCAAAATGATTGTGTTCATTTACTAGACTTGTGCACTAACTATGAGCCAGTGGAAAATACTCTTAAAACAATCACCCCTTTTGAGTGAGACTGTAACAAATTCTGACATGCTTTTAAAATTTCCTTTGACCAAGTACTTTATTAAAAATGTCTGATGGGTGAATCCAAGGAATAATCAGTTACTTATTACCGGCCACCTTCTCATACAAGTCCGAGATGATACGTTAGTCACTTTTCTGTAGTGCCACAAATGTTACTTGTGTTGTTAAGTCTCAGCTTCATATCTGCTCTATCATATTTAGGAATGCTGGCTGTACTCAGAAGATGGAAAGGATTCGAGGCCACATTCTGTTTGCCATCTGCAAAGAAATGAGATGGTGTTCCAAGGTGGTGTCCTTTAAAGACTCAACAGCTTTGCAGCTGTTAATGTTTTGGAGTAAATTTAAAGGATTATGAAGTTTGGCATCACTGGGGCTTTACAAGGGCTGCACACTAGAGGGAAGTAGCATCCAATACAGAACATATCACAAAATTTTGGGGATCTTTCTGGCAGTGTGATAAGTGAACTTTGGATTGTCACAGCTGCTTGAATTCAAAATGGAAGGAAAGTGTAAGTTCTAATGTGATAATATTCTATTATTTCTTTATATTTTAATCTGTATGTGATTAATTTTAAGTGAAATGAATACGCTATTCATTTCTCTGATGGTCAGAAGGTGTTTATGGAATGTTGGGTAACTCTAGAATAATTCTAGTGACTCTAGAAGGGGAAGGAATCAAGGTGGCTCTATCAGCACTTATAGAATAGTTCCCTTAGTCTTCTGTGGTTGTACGTGTAAGCTTGGCAATTTGAAAGCTCAGTTGAGTGGATATAGTGGAAAAAGAACTCTGTTTAAAAATTAGGTTGTCCAGGAATTTAGACCAAAGTATGTTTGTCAGGTGTCTACAGGGCTCTCTTGTTTTAAGTACTTAGATGAAACACCAGGGCTGTGGCATCTCATTTGGCAACAGGAATTTCATCCACCTTAAGCAGCACCAACTTTTATTCTTAGCTTTCATGTTCATTAACTGGTGTGTTAAATCAAGGAACTGATCCAGCTTGTCAAGGAGTTTCCAGTTTTTTGCTGGAATATTTCCCCTGTTCAGTCCCTCCTTGGCCTCACAGGAGAGTTGAACCAGCAGAGTTTGAGAGGCAGCGCCAGGGCAGGAATGAGCATGAGGGGTACAGGTGCACTAAAGAAATCCAATCTGAACGGAGTGGGAGCACAGGACAGCAGGGGAGAGGGGACAGGAATGGGTGGCTGGGAAGGCAGGGAGGCCTGGGAGACCGAGAGGATTTTGGCAGCGCAGAGCCCAGAGATCCCTGTTTGAGGAGTTCTGCACCAGTAAAGAAGGAGAGCAAAATATAGCATGCAGAGGAGGCAGTAGATGGTGGAAAAAAATAAATAAGGTTAGAGAGCTGCCCTCATGATAAGAACAGTTAATCAGGAGGACATTTTCTGGTCTGAAAGCTTCATGTGATTTACCTGAGATAAAAGCCTTGAAGTGTAGCAGCTGAGGAGGATATGCTTGGGGAATTCACAAAGAGGTTGGAGAAACTATTAGTTTGAACCATGACAGGGCCTTTTCATCATTTTCATTCTTGCCATAAGACACATTGAGGTAGTATATACACTTAGGAAACTAATTACTATAAGCCTAGCAGGCCAGACCTAGATTACTTGCTGAAAACAAATCTCCCGAAGCATCAAAGTATTAAGAGATTTCAAAATGTCAGTGAGTTATGATGCTTGTCAGTTTTCAATATCAAGTAATGATAAAACCAAGTGGCTGTAACAAATTATTTTGTGTCCAGTTGAATAGATAATGATGACTATCCATCCCAAACGGGCTGCTGTTTAAAGTTTAGTTGCTGCACTAATAAACCTAAGCTGTATCAACCAAGATGCTAAGATCAGTTTTGATTGTGCTGTGTGATAATTCATCTCTGTAGTCACTTTCATTTTTATGAAAGTGAAATTAATTGAAAATCAAGAATTCAGCTTTTCCAGCAGGAAAACCCTAATTCAGCATGGATTCAGGGACCGTTTCAAAAATATTGTTTTTGCTGGAGATCTGTTTGTTCTCTTGATTAAACTTTCTTGCAATGGCCAGGTGAGAACTAAATCATAATGTGCTGGGAAAGCATGAAGATTTGTTTTATTTGAGTAGGCAGATTCACAGTTCTTTAGAAGTAACAGGCTGGTCTTAGTTAATCCCTGAAAATGAAAATGCAGGAAATTGTGTTGATCTGTATGCAAATGGAAAAGGTGGCCCACCCTATTTATGATGGGTTTGTGGCCACTGTGAAAGGGAAGATCATAATCTCACAGCTCCCTTAACAGCTTTACAGAAATCATTGTTGGACTGCATCCTCTTTGAACCTGCCAAAGAAGATTAAGGGGCTTTGGGGTTCTGGGGGTGCTGGGGTTGTTTTTTCTTTCTTTTTTCTTAGTCTGTTGCCTTTTGCTGAAATAGAAAGTAATAGGTAATACAAGAATATCCCACATCTTGAAGGTAGAGATGATAACATTATTGTTGCGTACATCTTAGCTGCAGTCCCTTTGAGAAAGAGGTGTTCTCAAAGTCACTGAAGAAGAAGGAGTTTGAAATTATGTGTTTCCTCCTGAAAGCCTTTTCTCTTGGAGAGTAATATCAAGCAGTGGGGTTATTAGGCTTACTTTTTTTCTGCAGTCACATTTTCCTCTATACTATCCTACAGTATTAAAGGGAAAAAAAGAAGGTGGTCTTGCATCATAGCAAGTGAACTGTAGAAACATAAAAGATACAGGAAATTTGTGTCTTGGTTTTGAGATTGCTTAAGGGGAATGGGGATTTGTGTATTATTTTTGTAATGGATCAAAAGAGCA
Source organism: Pardalotus punctatus (assembly GCA_013400915.1). Taxonomy (NCBI): domain Eukaryota; kingdom Metazoa; phylum Chordata; class Aves; order Passeriformes; family Pardalotidae; genus Pardalotus; species Pardalotus punctatus. The sequence continues at coordinate 634,297 of VZTX01016881.1, forward strand.
ACAGCAAATTCCCTTCGGTGTTATTGATTTAAATTTGGTAGCCAAGGGAAACAATCAGAATCAGTAAATAGAACCTGTTCTTTTGTTTGCTTTAATGAGTAACTTTAAGCTCGCTTGATATACATGATTGTGGGTTTTGGCATGTGTAATTTATAATTATAGTGCATGTTTTCACAGTTTGGCATCTTTCAGTTTTCTAGTCCCAGACCTCTGCCTATGAGTGTTATTCCATGTACCTATTTGCAGAAGGATCAGAGTATATGTTAAGACAGTTTCTAGACAGCCCAGATAGACACAAGGGTAAACATAGCTGTGCTGGCCTAAGCAGATATGCAAAATCAAAAGCAGTGAAGCCTCCCTGTTTTGCCTTCTGAGTCTGGCGGGTCCATGTGTGTGAGGAGTCAGACATCCTGGCTCCTCTCTGGAGTCATTTCTGATACAGAAAGTGTCTTCTGGAGCAGCAGCTGAACAATATGCTGTTTAAAAATGTATAAAATCATAATTTGTTTGGGAAGGCTAATCGTGACATGAATTGCTGTACTCAATGCAGTCCATCTTACTCAGAATTTGACTTCTGATAGTGACTTATGGCAGACACTTTGGGAACAGCAAAGTAGATATATGTAAAATGGTGTTTTCATACCCTTCTTCTTCCTGAGGTCAGATTTTAAACTACCCTACTTAGATATCAACTTCACCTTAGAGGATGAGATAGAGTTTTCTTTTTAGTGTTCTTTCCTATCATTGTAACTCAGGATATCTTTACTATACATATATAAATGTCCCATCCCAAATGACATAGGATGCACTCCTATATGCGCATCTGCAGTACCTGGTGGCAGGGAGCTTCATAGTGTAATTGTCACAGTGAAAGCATTCATTCAGTGTTTTCAATTCCACCATCTTTCATTAGCTTTCCTTTTAGTCTTGCTTTATGATGTGTGTGGAATGGTAATGTCAGATCTATCTTCACTGTCATTTCAGTTTGGAATATGCCCTTTTTGTGTCCTTTGTTATTTGTCTCTTTTCCAAGACAAACTGTTTAAGTCTTGCAGTCTCTCTCTGTGTGATAGTTTCTCTATGCTTGTATTGCTTTTATTGTCCTTCTTTAGTGCAGCCTGTAGCATTCCAGAGGAGCTGAATTAGAATGGATTGCACATCATCTTCCACTCGTACCTAATGCATCTTAATGCGAGAGCAGTCCGAGCACAGGCTCTCGCTGAGCCTCCTGTGTTACAGCAGCCAGGTCCAAACCTAGCAGGAGTGCAAGTAGTTTAAATTCTTTCCTTCCCCTTGCACTTCTACCCATTCCCTATTTACCCAGTATGGCAAAATTCTCCCAGAATTCTTCACAGCTTTCCCTGAATTTAATTTGTTATTCGCAAATACTGCTGCTTTGTTGTTCATCTGCACTGTCATAATAAATACATTAAACTTTGGATTGAATATAAAACCTTGGGGCATTTTACTGGTCAATACATTATACTTGTCACAAATAATTAGTTTGTGAAACTGTGACGCTTTTGGATCATTAATCCTTTTTAATGTTTACCTTGTTACTGTATTTCATTGACAACAGGCAAACAACATTTTTGGTGCTATGCATGTATTTTGCTAAATACAGGGAGAAAACTCGGGAATAAAAACTGCTTATTAATCCTTGTTTTGTTAAATCCTTTTTTACTGGGAGCAATGTTGTTAGTTTCATCACAACAAAATAAATTGTTTTCTGCAGGCTGAAGTCAGAGTGAAAATTTCACTCAAACATGGCAAACATTCAAACTGAAATCATGTTTTATGACTGCACATTAACAGTGTCACCCCCCTTTCCCGATAAAATCCTGCTGATGGTATTAGACAACTCTAGCTTTAGTGCAAGCTCTGAGCTTAGTTTTTTTACTTTATTCTGTTTGGAAGGTTAAGCCCCAATATGAGCCCAGAGGACCCTGTTCATCGCTGTTGGAATCTAATGAGTTCTAAGTAGGTTGTGGGTCTCTTAAATTAGCAAACAGCTCCACAGCCTAACAATGCCACCTGTTCTTCAGATGAATTCTTCTGAATCCTGAATTCCCCTGAAACTAGCACCTATGCACACACCTCATTCCTGACAGATGGAAACTGGGGGCTCCAACTCTCTAAAAATGCACGAAGGCAAAGACGCTGTTTGCATACGAACTGCCATAATGTCTTACCATCACCAGGAAGGGTTTGTGGCTTTCTTTCCCTTTAAAATTAAACTCCAACCTTTCTATGGCACAAGGACTGACAGGTGAGGCCTCTTAAGTACTGAAAAAAAATCCTGCCTTTCTTTTGTGAAGAAAAGGACAACCCTGCTCCGTGATTGTATCTCTGCACATCCCCTCAGTGGAGACCCAACATCTTTCCCATGGCCTCGCCTTACTCAAGAAAAGTCACTGATTCTCATACAGGTACTGCATACACTCACTGCTATTTTAAAATGTGAATTCCCAGCAGCCACATCTGGAAATAGAGTGGGGAGTGCTCGTAGGGCACATGAGAAAGGTGCCGTTTGAAGAAATGCTGTGTGAGGGACTTTATCTGTCTGTCTCTTCTTGTAAGGCAGTGAAAATAAGTAAACCTTTATTCTAATTGGAATGCAGCAGGCTGGTGTTCCTGGATTATCTTTCCTACAATCAAGAGAAGAGGTGACCTGACAGGGTAAAGAAGAAATGTGTTTAATTCTCTTGATGGGCTTCACATTCCCTTTAAAAAAGGGATCCCTGGCATGTGAAGTGACCCCAAGCAGTTCTCTCTCAGCCTCTTGCCTCACTGAGAGGCTGCTGCTGAGTCTGAAGCCTGGCTGACGCTGCCAGACGGGACTGTGACACCAGGTAGGGCTTGTCAGGACAGATGGGTCACTGCAAAGGCTTCATAGCTTTTCTGCCCTTTTGTTTTTTACTGAAATGCAAAACACACATGAATAGAAACTGTTGGCAGTCTTCTTGTCACCTGCTGTATCTTTTGAAAATCAAGTTAAAGAGGAAGGTGTTTAGAAACTTGTTATTCCACTTAACTATTCCTTAATGACTGTTTCAAAGACAGCAGTGTCTGAACTCTTGATACATTATAAGCTTCCCAATATTTTTTCTTCCTCTCAGAAAGGCTGGAGGACCAATTATATGTTTTTAATTTTCTATCACTCAAATTTAATACTGAGAACTGAATTTTAAAAACTGTGTAGATGGTTGGTATCCTTTCTTTAGCTGTTATCAGGTATCACTTTCTTAGCAGTGTGATTTAGGCTTTAATATTCATCCACCTATCCTTACCAATCATTCAACTTTAAAATACTGGTTTCTAATGATATTTTTCTCATGTTTGTTTTTCATCTTTTGAGATAGATAACATTGGTGCTGCTCACTAGGATTTTACACCTACTGACCACTCATTATGTTCCCCTTTTTAAGGCCAGTGAGTGTTCCACACCTGCTTAGTTGCTTTCTCATTAATAAGATAATGATGCATTCTGTTGTGGCTCTCCCTCCCCACAACAAACACTGTTTTCAACTGGATCATCAACTGCAGCGAGCTCCATTCTAAATGAAAATTGCTTTCCAGGTGTTGAAATTCATTATCTCACTGCAATGGAGACAAAGATAGAGGTAATTGGATTATATATGTAATGCGAAACGCAGTAAACTCTGGTGTAAGTAGACAATTCCACGACTGGGAGTCATAAGGATTTAATTGTAACCAGGACAGAACCAAGGCAAGAGATCATTAAACACAGGAGAAGTGAATAAAGGAATGCTGAATGATGTCTCACTTCAGATAAAAGAAGACCATACAGATTTTAATGGTGCCAGAAGGATCCTGCTTCTTCAGGATCTCTTATCTGGAATCTTTTGTGCCAAAGGATGGAACATGGAGGACTTCTTCTGGAACAGGGAAGGTCATCCTGCTCTTGCAGAACAAAACCAAGTCCAAGTGTTTAGTGTCAGCTATTCTATGTACTTAACAGCAAATGAACCTGTCTTTATCACTGCTTCTCCCAGTTGTGAAAATTGGATAATTCGGCTTTTGTAAAAGCACTTCACTATATTCAGATGAAAAATGTTGTGGGTTTTGGGGATTTTTTGGTTTTTTTTTTTTGTTTGTTTGGGTTTTTGTTTTATGGTTTTTGTTTGTTTGTTTGTTTTGGGGTTTTTGGACTTGTTTGTTTGTTTGTTTTTAAGGAAGATACAGCCATTTTTGAGTTTATGAACTGTCCAGATTTTACTTTTTTGTGATTGGTCAATCACACCAGCAAGTGCATAAAATAGTAGTTTAAAAAAATTACTACGTTTAAAAAAATTATGGGTATAAAATAGTCTGAGTTCAGCTATCCCCAGCTTCTATCCAAATCTGTGTGATTTCATAAATTCTTCATATGAAGTGGAATTAGATCCAAAGGTTTGAAATAATGAAAATAATAAGGATTACCTACAGCCTGGGAATGCTTATAAGCAGTAAGTAACGTTAATGCCAATACCCCCTTAGGCAGGTGAAAATGGAATTGTAACTGGTGTGATGAGAGTTCTGTGATGCTAATAAATTCATGTCAAGGTGTACTCATGTCTCTGGCTGTGTAATACAATTTATGTGTATATTTATCAGTGGCTTCAGATACCATTCATCTTTCTCAAAAGTAAAGGAAAATTTTAACCAGTTTGTAAATAGTGACCAGAGGAAGGGTGAATCTTGAAGAAAGCAGATAGAAAATTATCTGTAACAGCATTCAGCAAGTGATGGGGTTTTTTTCTTAAAACTACGTCCATGGCATTCGGTTTGGGATGCAGTGTGTGAGCTGTGTGGATATCCTGGTAGGGCGCTGTTCCATCCTGGATCAGAGGGCATTGGAACCTCCATCATTGCAGGGTGCTCTGCATTCACGTTTTAACAATACTGCACTTATTGGGCTGTTTTGATGACAGAGGTGGTATGAAGTGCTGCTGCAATTCCTCCTCTCTTTTCTCCTTTTCTTTCACTCTCATTTTGAATCCCCTTGGTGAACTGAATCTGCAGAAGAGGGGACACATCAATTCTCTGAGTCTGATGAGTGCAGACAGCTCCACAGTGACACTGGGACATCTTTACATTCTGTAATGGTGAAGTGTCAGGATCTGGATCAGAAAAATCCTTTTTCTTGACTCACTCTGATGTTCCCTTCCAAAATATGACATGTGAAGCTGCAGGTTCTATTTCTAAAGTTCTCCCAGGCAAGAGGAAATATGTAAAAATAGAGGAGGATCAGTACTTGTGATTTTTGCTCTGCTGCAAATTTAGGCCCACGCAGACAAGTTTACAGCGATATCTGTGCAACTGTATCCTTGGTCTGGTTTCAATGAGTGTAGCTCTAGGAAATCAATGCAACAATCAGTATTTTTATCAGTTGAGAATTTTTTCATAAACAAAGTGGTATTAGGCTCAGGACTATAGAACTGCTGTGAATACATCTTGAATTATACAAATATATGCATTAGTCCAAATATATGCACTAAAAGTAGTCATCCTTATATTTTTTTAATATTACAAATCTAATTAGTTAGTGATTTTAATTAAGAAGTAGCCATGCTTTCAGAGTCTGTCTGGGGCACACTGTTACAGTGTATTTCATCAAGTCCTGCTGCACCACTTCTTTGAAGCATGGACAAAAATGCCAAAAAAAATCATAAAGCATAATGATTTTCCATCAGAATGGGCCAGGTGGGATTACAAGTAGAGCACCTGCAGTAAAGGCATTGTATCTTGTATACCAGGGAAACACTTTCTGTCTTTTCCACATTTTTTTAGGAAAAGTCGTATTTGAAATTCAGCAAGAGCCTCTCCTGAAATCTGTACTAATAGAACTGTTGAGCTGTGTTTAACAGCCCAGCTGAGCTTGTAAAACTTCAGCTCTGTCTAAGCAGGTGCTGAGGGAATCCCCAAACCTGAGCACTGCAGAATGGAATGGATTTTACCTCACCCAACACCCACCGTGTGGCAACACCCCAGCACAGCCCCCTGAGCAGGGCACAGGAGCTGGGTTTGCTCTGGATGTTCTTCCCTGAGCAGGGCACAGGAGCTCTGTTTTCTCTGGATGTTCTTCCCTGAGCAGGGCACAGGAGCTGTGTTTTGTTTCCAAACGCTGACTCTGGCTTGTGTTGGTGCTTCATCTGAGAACAAGGGGCTCATTCTGCTTTGGGCTGCACTGCTGAAGTCTGGTCTTCCCTCACACTGGCAAACTCTAAGAGCAAGGCTCCCTTTGGAGAACAGTTGACAGCTGCTATTTTAATGTCTTTGACTCTTATCTACCACCGTGACATCCTCATCATGTATTCATTGTTTACAGATTTCTGAGTTTGTAGGAAAGTCTTTGTCATATGAGAGCAGATATCCAAGGGGTCTCTAGCCGTCCCCTGGAGCCTGCTGGGAGCAGTGAGTATTCCATATCTTCTGCTTTCGTGAGAGGGAAAGTGCCTCCTCCATACCAGTAGCAGTAAGCCATTGTTGCTGTGGCACAGCAGTTGGTGAGATAAGATAATTATGAAGCATTAACAGGATGCATGCAAAATTAGTTGTAGCTCACAGAAGGAAAGGGAATTCAGCAAACTATTCAGAGTATTAATTTTCAGCCGATCCTGTCGTGACTGTGGAGGGAGAGAAAATGCTAATGAAGTGTGAATATGTCAAAAAGATGTAAAAAGGAGAAATGATCAATTGAACACAGTAAATATCCAAAGAACACATACTCTAGGCTGACGTATTCAAATGACACAGATCTGTAAAGCAGTTTTGTTTCTGGGCTCATGCATATGAAGTTCAATAGTAAGATGAAATCTGGAAGCATATTCTTTTGAAATGACCCATTCCCTCAAAATCTCCAGAACTTATTATTATAAAAATGGATTTTATTATATAAATGTAATAAAAATAACAGTCCAGAAGTCTTTTCATGAGATTGTGCTGTATGTATAGAGGACACTTGCTTGTGGATGTAATGCTTCCCATACATTGAAAGCCTCACAGTGAACAGGTCTGGGAACTTGTGTTGAATTTTTGCCCATTAACCCCGATCATTCCAGATGTACTATAACATTAGGTGTTCCTGCTAAGACAGGAATTTTTGTAAAAACAGATGGTATTCAGTCCAAGCAGAAACCTCTGCTACTTTAAACTATAGTTGTTTTGGTTTTTTTTAATAAGAAGTTCTTGGCTTTGTACTTTCAAAGACAGAATATTTTGATTTACATTACAAAGGTTAACATTGTGTAAAGTTGGTGCTTTTTGAACAGTCTTAACTACTTTGTTATTAATACATTTTATGTGAAGGTAAAACAAATATTCCATAGACTAGGAAACCTGTTTGCTCTTTCCACTCCCATGTGAATCTGGTGCCACAAGGGACCATTCTTCAATTAGTTATCACACTTGAGAGTCTTTTGTAGCTCAGTGCAGAGGTGCTATCCTAGATTTTTAGCAAGAAAAAATTGTCAGATGCCCAGGAACTCACAAATACTTAATTTGATTTTGGAATTTTCACTAGGATAGAGTTTTCTACAACTGCACAAGAGGACTACTACAATTAATTTGATGGCCAGTACTTTATGCCTACAAGTGTGGTCTTTGGATAGTGTAATGTTTATTTAAACTTTATTTTGCATGATGCACTGGCTTCACTACGCTGTGTAATGAGCAGAGAAAACACTGAGATACCTGAGGTTTTTAGCCTCACCTCTTTGACTTTTCTTGAAAGCCATTTGACCAACTATTTAAGGATCTTCAAATTGGCTAAGTACGTTTGAGAAATTGAGCTTGAATTCTGTTGGCATTTAATATTGAATATGTAACACAAGAGAGTAAAAATCCTTATTGTGCATGTAAATGAATAAAGCATGGAAGCATGTGGAAGCGAGAAGGACATTGAAGAACAGTTCTGAAATATCCATTGATTTGTGATTTTGGTGATAACTAGAGAATTGCCTAAAATACTTCATATAAAAAGAGCAACAAACCCAGGCAGAGGTGATTTTTATTCTGCTTAGCATAAATAGTCTAAGAACTGTTGCAAATTCTTTGGTAAATTAATTTTTTCATGTCTTGCCACTTGACAGTGTTCTCTAGTCACAAATACTCCTCCTACTTCACCAGATGGAATAAGAATATGCAAATAACTGGTAGAGTACTGTGTGTCCTGTGGAAAGTGAGAGAATGACACTTGTGAAAACACGACTTCATTGCGAAGGAGAGCAGAGAACGTTTTAGGGAGCCCCTCATGGATTGGCTCCCACCTTACAGCTCTGCTCTGACAAAGTGGATCTGGTTAGCATGGCTGACATGCAGCACTTTAAGAAAGGCACTTTTTGACCTGCATTTCGGAGCTGATGCTCCTGGAGCAGTCACATTCCCGTGCGGCTCACACACCTTGTGCAGCTGTGTAGGGTGCATCCCTGAGCTACAGCACAAAGCAATTCCATTCTCTTTTCTGTGGATTGCGAATGCAGAGCACCACACGCTCTTGAAAATGTGTCTAACAACACTCTGCCTCAGGACAGAGAAACAGAAGAGCCCAGTGCTAGACTGTGTTTGAAAATCAAATTATTTATAGGGAAGATTGAGGACAAATTTTCTCCAGGTTTTTTAGCATAAATAATTCTGCTGAATTTAGTTTAGTGATGCTGCCACAATTTCTTTTTGTCTTTCAGCTGCTATGTAGCCCTTTCTGAATTTTGTTCAGATGAACCATTTTCAAGTATTGTGTTCAGAGAGATCATAATCTAGCAGAAGGGGAAATAAAGGCATCTGGCTAGACTCTTCTTCAAATGACCATGGCCAAGAAAGTCCTTAAAGCAAATTAAAAACCAAACATGGTTTTCTCACTTCTTTACTAAATGCCACAGTTATTCATCTCTGAAAATGGACAAACACAATCTCAGTCAAGCTGTCATTATGAAGAGGAATGGACAAGTTAAAATCTGAATGCTAATCAAGTTCTTATTTATCAGTCTCAGCTGTGCTGGTTTGGTAGGCATATGCCAACAAATTTAACAAACATTTTGTCTTCCAAAGAGCAAAGTCTGTGTTTGCTTGTCTTCTCCATAAGTGATTTTTAATACACACTATTAATGAAAGACAAAGTACAATAAAATGAAAAGGTTGGTCCTGCTGAGGGCACATCTTGTGACAGAATATTGACAGAATGGCTGTATTACATCTGAACAGAAAATATTTGATGGTAAAACCAGTTTGTGATGGAGAGGATTGCAGTTTTTTGACACTTGCCTGAGGTACCTGATGACAAAAAAAGAATGATCATAAGGATGAGTAAGGCAAAACTTGAGTAAATTCCTTCAAGATGCATAAGAATGCTTTGAAATCAGATGTTTTTATTGATTTATTTTCTGTAGTGTAGCTACAAATATTATCTGAATATCTGAAGCCACTGGACAGTTATTTGATATTATGTCTACTGCTCTCTCTTGAGATTCCCATGTCTGTCTTGTTTCCCTGTGAATTTCCTGTAAAACACTGTCTTTAGCTTTGCTGTGCTTTAATTCATCCTGTTACCTTATGGGAGATGGTTTTGACTTTCTTCATGCTAAAGGCGGTTGTGATCTGTCATTTGGAAGTGCAACATCTTGCAGTGGGTAAGCTTGGTCACCAAAGAAAGGAGAATTTCCCGGGGGAGGGATGAGGGCAGAGGTGGGGCTGTTTCAGCTCTGTGCTCTGGGGCTGCTGCCCGATCCCCTGTCCTGCTGCCCCAGCAAGAGGGGCTGCTTGAGTCCACAGCGACTGCAGGCATCGCCGATGGCTCGGCAGAGCAGAGCTGATGGCAGCTGATGTGACTTGGCAGCTGATTTGTGACACGAACCAGAGCTGTTTTGCAGCCAGAGTGGGGTGATGCAAGTGCTGCAGTGCAGCTTTCTCCTGTCCACACACAGTTCTGGTGGTGCTCAGCTCTGCCGGACCTCGGGAGCGCCGAGTGCTCTCTGTGTTGCACAATAAACACATGACAACAGCACCTCATGGTCACTGCTCGGTTTCCTTTGAGGACAATGCTCGTTTCTGAGCCCAGATCCCAGAGAAGCATGGGCCAGCCGTGCTCACGTTCAGCTGAAGCACCGTTTCCTGCATGTTCCAGGTGTTGATATTGGCTCAAAGAGGAGCTGTGTGTGAGGCTGAACAGCAAATTAATGAGAGTATCAAAAGCAGACTAATGAGAGTATCAAAGGTAGGCCAGGGGCGCTGCGGCTGCCCCATCCCTGGAAGGGCTCAGGGCCGCTTTGGATGGGGATTTGAGCAATGTGGTTTTAGTGAAAGGTGTCCCTGCACATGGCAGGGGATTGAAATGAGATGATCTTGCCCAACCATTCTCTGATTTTGTGATGGCAGTGTTGCCTCTCCTGGTAGAAAATATTATTGATCAGTTAAAGGCTTTACTGATGCCAGCATTCCATACTTCTAAAACCTCCCTCTGCTGTTAAAATAAACGATTTATTTTTTAAATACTCACTTGCTTTTAGCAAATACATTAAACAATTTTTCTAATGACTGTTTTGCTATCTCAGATCTTCCTGAGGATAGGCTGTCTTTTATCTTTGCCTTTCAAGAAATAACCTTACCCTAAAACTTCTCCAGATCCAAAGCATGGACTTTAAGTGGTGATTTCAGGACGTGGCCTGTGTATAGGTGGCTTTAATAATTATGGAGCAATGCTTACTTTTCTGGGCAAATCCCTCCAGGGAGTCTCTGGGTCACAAGTGCTGGATATTTAGGAGAAAAGAAAGCATTGATTTTGTGCCATAGTTGATGCTTGCCTTGCTTTGGATCTTTAGCCTAACCCAAGTACAATGAGTGAAGGAATTTAATGCCTTTTGTTCTAGTAGGAATGAATGTTTTAAAGTTTACAAGTTCAGCTTCTTACCCGATATCCCCATTGACTTACAGAGAGAGATCAGAATGATTTACAGTCACTGCTGGACTTTAGAATGATTCCCAGAAGTCTAAGCCCTGTAATACTTCAATAAGCCACTGTAATAAGATATTTTATTGTTATGGCTTTGAATGTCCTGCAGTGTACGGTAATTCAGATATAAAATAATTAGAGGCAATTAAAGACCATTATAGTAAGGATTACTTTGTGCTAATGACAGACTGTTTGACTCGAGGAAAAATACTTCTAAAGTCATTCAGGGAACACGATACCTAGTCAAGGTGGGAAAAGGAGCACGTGTCTGAGATTTGAGTGGGAAGAAGCCTAAATAGATGAGAACTTTTTCTTTCATCATGCTCTTCTTTAAGTATCTCCCCAAATTCCAATATATCTTATAATTAAACATCTTATTCATTAAAGATATTCATTAAACTACAACAATAATGTACAACTTTACTTCATGAAAGGGTATTTCTCAGCACAGAAGAAGAAAAGATACATTGCTTCGTGTTTAGCTGCTGACTTTTGATAGCAGTGTTTTATTAAATGTATTAAAATCCATAATGCTAATTTTCCAACTCTGTCAGCAAAACTTTTTAGTAAAATAGATATTTTATTTAATTTTAAATAAAATTCAGCAACCCTCAAGAGTCTGTCAGGAGAGAAGGCATTCAGCTTAGACTACTTGAAAAATATAGACCACAGATATTCTAAGTCTTGAACACTTAGGATTAGAATAACCACTTCTAATTTATACTAGATTTGAAAAAAATACATCATATTGGTGATATGACATCTGCCTTTGTGTGGAAGAAACACCCTAAAATTCTGAAATTCTAGAGTACTCTCTGACCTGCACTACTGTTTTGTCCAAAGGTAGAGTAGGGCACAAGAGCTGGCTGAGCATGAGAGCCTTGTTATAAATTTAATAAGCTGTTAATGTATTTTATGCAAAGCTCAATAAGACTTGCCTACCGAGTTACAGAAGCCGTACACTTCTAACAGCAGTAGAACATATCTGATAGAGTTCCATAAGTGCTGTTTCTTCCCCAAGAGCCCAAAAAAAGTACAGGTTGTGCCCAGTATTGGAAAGCTTCCCTTCAATCCACTTCAAATTCTTATTGTACTTTCTGCTGGTCACTGCACTGCTGGCAAGTCACTCTTGACTCTTTCTTATTTGAAGAGAAACCTGTATAGAAAAAAACAAACCATGAACCAGTGTAAAAAAGGTATATATTTATTTAGGTACAACTATGCATGTAAGATATTTCATGTCAGGCAGTTGTCCTGAGATCCGCAGCTCTGTCTCTCACAGCGGATTACTCTGCAAGAAGCCACTCATAAAGTTCTCCAAATAAATGATTTTCTCTTTTATAGGTAAACATGAAAATAAGTGGGTTTGCAAATATCCAGCAGGAGAGTTGTACAAATGTTAGTGCATCCAACTGCTTTAATACATCACCATTGAAAAGAATTCAGTTTTACCAAGCTGAGTGCAAACAGGATTGCCAGAGCCTCACCTACAGTGGGGCTGGAGGAAAATACAGCTTTTAACACATAAACATTGGAAACTAAGTAAAAATATTGGTGTGTCCATGAAAAACGCAAATGTTAACACAGTTTTTATGTGAAGCATAAAGACAAGCATATAGCTTCAATATTGCTCTTTATGTGAAAATCAGCAATTCTGTGTGTGATTTCTTTCTATCTGTCTCAAAATAAACTGATTACTTCCCCTCTAAGAAGTTTTTAAACCAAAAATTATAAAAGTTAATCCCTGCAAATGGACTGTAATTGTAAATTTTAGCAATACTTTTGAAGAGGACCTAAGTATGGAATGCTCTCTGGGATCTTTCTACAATCTCAGAAGTAAGAACTATAATTTCCAGCACTGCCTGTGATATGAATGGCTGACTCCCATGGAATAAAATCCTCTCTGTATCCATATTTTCTAAGCTTGAAGACCTTGACAGAGAGTGGTAAATTTATAGCCTTACAGAAACTGTTATTTAGGGTGTAGTGATGTGAGACATCCAGCGCAAGAAATGTTACTAAGGTTGAAAACATAAGTAAAAAAGTTGTGTGCATTAAAAATGTAAAGAAATTGAGAATATTTCCTAGACTTCTTAGTGATGCTCCATTTATCTAATTTTGGGTGCTACTGCAGAAGGTTTATCTACTGCAAAGTCCTGTACATCCTAATATCTATTCAGAATTTACCATGATCTCCTGGAAGGGAACAACTTAAATCAGTTTATTATGCTGATCTAAGCATAATAAAACTTACACTGAGGTGAAAAGAATCAGTTTTTTCTAGATTTACAGATGAAAGGAAGTGGAACACTATCTTACTGAGTTAAAAGGAAGTACATGTAAACCATTTAAATTGCCACAATGTCTGCCACAATATCAACCACAGAAGATCTGTCTTTAGATCGTGATATCAGTAATTCCTACAGTAATTCTTCAGGCAATCACGGTTCTTAGAAAATTCCTCCATTATTTTATAAAGAGCCATGAATCTGGAAGCTGATTTCTTTCCCTTTAGCTGAAGAAATGGGAATTGGAAACAAACATTTCATTGACTGTTGTTCCAGGAAAGAGCATGAGTGCTTATCACTATAATCACAGCTAAAAGACTGAAAAAGATGAAGGAATCTCTTTAGATCTGGTAAATTTATATCCTCAATTAGATTCTGACTTCCCTAACTTTGCTTATATGCAAAAGAAATTATGTTTTCTTTACTCTTTATTAATTTCATAATGAAGGAAAAAATCTCTTTTAAAATAACATGGGGTTTTTTTTATTAACTAAACATCATACTGCTGTATTTAGTTAATTTGATACCTCTTTGTATTAGCATCTTTTCTATACTAGGTTGCTTTGCAGTGTTAAAAGCAAGGCTAAATAAGCTTTGAAAAACCTATTCTTAAACTGATAACTGCAGGGTCTCTAGTGAAACTCTCCAGGTTCTTCTGGCTTACACTTGATTTGCTTTAATAAAGGTTATGGGGAATGCAAAACTATTGAAACTGCATTTTAAAATGCCTGGCAACAGACAGGTGGAAAAGACTTAGAATTACTATTTTTCATTACTGACGGCCCCTTAGGACTGCACTGGAAAGAATCCTGTCTGCCCCAGATAAGAGTCTCCCAGCAGTTTAATGTGCCAATCAGTCGCGCTCAGCAGCCCGGAATCATCATATTGCAGCTATTGAATAGTTCCAGACCATATGCTCAGAAGGATGGGAAACGTGGTGTGTGTCACACTTCCAAAGAATGATGATGGAGAGCATTAATATGCTGATGAAGAAGGAAAAGGAAAAAAAAAAAAACAGAGAGAAATCTTGAAGGAGCAAACCCACCTGTGTCACTGAGCCTGACAGATATGCTGTGCTAACTCTTCTTTTTCATATATAATTATAAGTTTGACTTACCATGAAGCCTACATAACACCGAATTTCTTGGTTTATTCCATTCTCCTCCTCTGCCAGTATGGTCTCTCTTTTGATTTTTTAGACAGAAAAGAGTTAAATCAGAATCCAAATATCAAAAAAAGATGCAAAGAGCGTTTTATCCAGCTGGCAGCCTGGAAATTATTTGTGTGCATTTGGGGTCTAATTACTGTACAACATCTGAGTGATGCACCAAGTGTGGCCCTGTTCATATTAAATAACACACTAGGAGCTTGAAGGAGGAATAATAACAAAGGTTCTGAGAAAATGGGAGAAATAAGAAAATGCATTTTCATCTAGATTTTATCCTTTCTAAAACAATCACAGCACCACCATCATGTAACACACAATGTGATAGTAATGGGCAAATGAAAAGCAGGTCACGAGGAGCTGACCTGGCAGCCGGCTTTTCCTGGTGCCTCACCCAGCCGTCTTTAATGCACAAAACTGTAGAGCAAATTAGGAGTTGGTATAAGCAGGTGAAATTCCAGCAACTTCAATATTTACCATGGACAACCTTCACATCCCTCCAATTTTTTATACATTCTACCAACCTGTGTACAGGAGGAGCAGAAATGCAATATGGGAGGAATTCCAGATTAGTTGTTTAAAACAACAGAACAGAAGAAATGGCTGTGCAAATGAGATCTTTTAGTCAACAAAAATGAACATGCCCTTTTAGGAAACAGGGAATTCCAAGTAACCCAAAAAATATTTTCAGTTGAAGCTAACCATTCCAATGCCTTAAAGGATAGGTATGTATTTAATGATCTCCTCTGATATCATTACAGCAAAAATTTTTCATAACATAGACATAGGTGCACTAAATTTGTCAGGATTGTGAGGTGTAATGGCTTGTACAGTGTGCTTTTCTAAAGAGCACTGAAATCAAATTCACAGATTCAGACAGCTTTTAGGAACTGAGTTGTCTGCAGGCTGAATAGATGTCTTAGTTTGGGAGGATGCTCTCATTTTCCTTTGACACTGTAACAAAAGTCACTGATTAACAATGCATTCAATTGTTATGAGATAAATTACAGGATTTTTCACATTTATTCCTTTTTATGTCATCCTTTTGGCTTTCTGATTACTCATGAATTTTCCTTAATACTTTTCTGTATTCCCAAATAAAATTTAATGTTATGTATTTTGTTTCAGTCCATATGAGGTTAAGTTCCAGCCTAGTGGAACTAAATGAATATTGTCTCTGATTGTCTAGAGTATAGTACAGATTATAATTTTTTAAATATAATATCTTAGTGTGAGGCAGATTCAAAGTAGTGCCTCCCTCTTACTTATGATTATTAGGATTTGGTTAAGGCACTGTGACTTTCTGCAGTAAACACATTGTCCAGGGGAGTACGTTGTTGCTGTCGGTGTCACTGAGGAAATATTTTGTCTCTCCACTTCACGTTTTCTTCAGTTTATGAGAATATTTTTTCAATTTGTATGAGGTGAAGTGTCAATAGTTATGATTGACAGGTATGGAAATCAAGCAACAGAGTATTCTACTTTAGACAGTTTAGGGAAAAAAACATGAAAAAGTAGCTTTTGTGTATTTAACTTATTCAGCAGTGTTTACTTTCTTACTCAATTCCTTGCTTTCAGTTTTTTTTCAGATTTCCAAATTGCAGTTCACTTTTGCATTCTCTCTGCTACACTAGCAAATTTCCATTTCAAACCAGTGAATAAACCAACTTCTTAATTTCTGTATAGTTGTGTGTCTCCTGTAGATCTACATGACAGAGAAACCTGCCTTTCATCACCTCTGCTTTCCAACATCTTTCCGTCTCATCAAGTACTTCTCAGAGATGTGAAATATCTAGTCTGAAAAAGACAGATGTTTCACCACCCCGTGTGTGTTTGTTTTTGTTTCCAGAGCTGGTACATACTACTGAAAGGGGATTTTCAGGGTGCAGAATCTCTTCACCATGCTGGTGAACCTGCTGTGTTATTTGGAGTTGCAGGGTGCTGCCTGGTGCTCGCTTCCACAGAATCACTTGTGGTTGTGTTAGGCAGAGAAGTGATATTATATCAAAATGTCCGCTCTTCAATCAGTGTGGTTTGACCATGAAACTTGCAGAAAGTGTTCTTACCTTCCTTGACTTGTTCATTGCAAGAAAATCAAATCTTGCCTTTAGCTGGAGCAAACACAAGGGTTGTACTTGCTGTAGCTGGTTCTTTAAGACAAGAGTGTGAAGCTCAAGTGGAAACTGTGCAGGTAGCTTTGTGTGCTGAAAGCTCTTTCTGGAGAAATTGTTAAATGCATTGAATTCCAGATCTGATCAATATTAAAACTAGTCTGGCTGTTGCTGAGCCTGGCAAACATTTTCATCAGATTTGGCTTCAGTCTGTAGTGAGACATGTTTACAGAACTAATTTCTAAATGCTTCTCTTATCAAAGGAAATTTTTATTATTTTTGATAAAAAATTACTATCTCCTGAACTGCATTATTTAAAATTGAAATAGAAAGCTATTTTCTTTCAGCTCCTTTGAAAACTCCCCAAGACCCTTTCCTTGAATAAAATATATTCTCTTTGATTCAAACAGGCCTGCTTTCCACACTTAATGAAGTATCTTTTTAACACCAGAGGTTTTAGTTTTTTTCCATTATCACCTTAACTCTAATTCTACCAGAGCTTCCTGTGTGGCTGATTACTGTGTTCAGAATGTGGCTTTCTCCCAAACAAAGAAGCTGAACCAGAATTTGAGTTTATTGCACACATGTTAAAAAGCCAGCTGCATCACATAGCCCCAGGTAGCAGGGGCTGGGCAGGGACACAGGTACCGGACACACACACGGGCACGTGTGTGCGATCCCTCAGGAGCTGCATCCGTGCCTTCCTGTGCAGCTGAGCCAGAGCCGTCACTAAATGCTGGACCAGCAGCAGCAGCAGCACCTTCCTCCCCTCTGTGCCGGAGAGCAGCTCCCTGCGGTCTCCCTGTGCACATGGAGGGCAGGCAAACAGCTCTTCAAGGGACCTGCTCTGTTCCAATCAAAATTTCCAGATGTCAACACTTGTTCCCTCTTGGTTCAAAATCAATCTGAATCTCAAAGCTGCGGCATTCTGCCTTCCCTGCCCCTCAGCTCCTATTTCTTCCTGCTGCCCATATCTCCTTGCAGTAGTCCATCTTCCTGAGGACTTTCTCTCACTTTTGACTTTGCAGGGAACATGGCCTGGCAAAAGACCAGTTGTGCCTTTCTGCCAGTTCCTCCTTCAGCTTTATTTCATCAGAGTCAGAAGTGAGTGTGATTATAGTAAGTGCAGTTATTGATATATTTTCTTCAATTTGAGATCGGACCATCTAATTTGGCAGCTTTTGAAGTGTGTTGCCTAGTTCAGACGGTAAACATTTTGTAGAAGGGTTTGTGTTCGAAGGTGCCAATGAAATAACAAATAAATAAGCAAAATTCAAACTGTTCTCATTTCAAGGTGGTTGGTTATTTAGCTGGAAAATGAAAGACTGCAACAGGACATAGAATCTTTTTTTTTGCTTTGTTTTGATGTTACTCTGTGTCAGCCTAGGTTAGTGTTACTTTTTGAGTGTGAAATGAGACATTAAAAGAATTGGTGGACTACATTATATATTTTTTCTTCATAAAAAGGGTAGCAAGTGGGGTCATTCCTCTATTTACTTCATTTTGATATTGTATGACTTTTTACATTTTCTTCCTACGTGTGGACAGCAGGAGGGATTGTGATCATCACTGTGACCAGAACATTAATGTTCAGTGATACAGATTCCTCAATCATTCTGATTTGGGAATGAGAACTATCAAAGCAGCAGTTTAGTCCCTGCACTCAAAAGGCACAGAATTACCCATGTGTCCACAGACTATGCACCTGTGGTGTTTTAGGAAAGACACCTGCTTGCTTTTCAGTAATGTTGTGCTTATGCTATGTTCTTTTGAATACAGAGTCATATTGCTTTAGATAAAATTTAGGAGGAAAACAAGGCTTCAGGGAAAGATAGCTGTGATAGGCATCAACAGGGTGCTAAATATATGAACATTTTTTGCAAGATGCAGTGAAAAGATGCTCTGATCTGTTGTCTACCCTTCCCCTCCCAGTTCTGGCTGCTTGCATGCTTCAGGAGATAAACAGGATGCTTTTGCTTGGTCTGAACTTCTTGTTCACTCAATCAAACTGAGTGCTAGGGATACATAAGGTCTGCATCCCATTGCCAGCCTTTTAGCCATATTTTCAGCTCCCTCACCAAACGTGAGACAGGCAGGTGTTTGCAGTGTCTGGCCCAGTGGATAATGGAATGGGCCTCTTTAGACTGCAGAGCAGCTGTGTGAGGTGTTAATGTTGTGTGGGACAGCTTCGTGCACGTGGGCAGAAGGGACACTGCGGGCATTATCAAAGGGAAATTTATTTTAGTGTATTTGGTATTGTTTTAAAAGCATTTTTGTCTCCCAAATAAATATGGATGAGGGTTTCTGTTGTGCAGTGGATGGTTTGTGTCATGGTGTACACATCCTTCACTCTGTTCCAGTTACACCTGATAGGAATGTATTAAGCAAAGTCACTTTGTTTTGTCTTTCTTTCTCACAGAGATACAATGACTATGATCGAGTTTATTTGTTTCTAGATAACATTGTGTTTATATATTTGATATGAAAGTCAGTTTGAATAGATGTACTCCATTCTTGGATCAAAATGTAAAGAGATTTGTCTTCCCGGGCTGAGATTGATCTCCTCAGTCCTGGAGCACCCTGAGAGTACTTTGATGAGAGATTTTAACCCTAAAGAAGATCCCATAGTGTGAGACGAGCAAGCTCATCACGAGGCTTCATCCTGGTGGCCATCAAAGGCCCTGAGTCCAAGCCAGCAGGCACTGAGAGTAAGGACTGTGTGGAACCTCAGTGTTAGCTGAATATCTGTGAGAAAGGACTGTAGATGGAAAAGTCTTGTGTGTTTCTCTGCATCAGTGTTATTGAGGAAGGACAGTGAAAAATTTTCCTTTCAGTGAGGGTTTGGGGGTTTTTCCCACAGATTTGGACCTATTGATTTTTCTTTTTTTTTGAAACAGAAGTAATGATGATGAAAACAGTTATGATAGTCTTGTTTAATAGAAGATGCCTATTGTACAGCAACTTAGATTAACTCAATCCAAGCTCCAGCTGAAAGGATGAACTTTAAATAACATATCTCAGGTTCTGCTGATTTTCTTTAAGAGGGGAAATAAACGAGGGTCAGCAAGATTTCTTCACAATTCAAAACCTTTTAAACATTATTATCTGCCTTGAAATTATTAAGTATCCTGTTATACATTAACCCTGAATTTTATTTGTAAACATGTTTGATATAACTCATGTTATATGTCACAATAAAATGAGATTTCAAAGATAAACTTGGTCCCAGATATTCCTAATTTAGGTAACCTTAGCCAGACAAACTGTCCTTAAGGTAATGCCACTCTTTTGATGATGCTCAAGGCAGAGCTGTAGGAGGAGCGATGGAGGTAGGAACATACTATGTATGAAATGATCAAATATGTGGCTTACACTGTAAAACAGCGTACAACCCAAAAGGTATTTTTAAATCCTCTTGCTCAGGGATTTCTGAATGTAATTCCACAGGTTCTCGCTGAGATAAAAATATACTCTGTGGATTACTCTAATTAAGCAATATTAGATACAGCTTAAATCTATTTTGCAAAAGTGTTTAATTTTAATAAATATCACCATTCTGTTTCCAGATATGTTTTCTGTCTAGAATCTAATAAATCCAGCTTGCTGAGCTAGGTTGAGGGTTTAGCAGGGTGGTAATTTTCCATTCTGTGTCCTGGGTTTTTTTGTATGTTCTCTTTTTGAAATATTTAAGTAGCAGACTAGAGGAGAGAAAGACCAAATATTGAAAAGCTGCAGAGCATTGAGATAAAATTCTGTAAAAATGGCCAAGATACCATAATTTAGATGCCCCTCTGCTGCAAGAAATGTTCTTTATTTCAGTATTACCCTGACATTTTTGTAACAAACCTTTATTCTTTCTTTGGGAAAGGCTCAGTGTGTACTCTGGTGGTTTTTCAGGTGCTGATGGGGCAGCCCGGTTACAATGAGGGCTAAAGCAGGGCACCTGGGGCTGATTTCAGCCGCCAGCAGGGAACTGCTTCAGCCTGGCACCAGTGAGGCAGAGCTGCTGGGGCTGAGCCAGCTCCCACGCCAGGAGCGCCCCAGGAATGGTGTTTCCCACTGGCTGTGGGGGCCCAGTGCCCATCTCTGGCTGGAGAGCATCCCCGAGCTCCGGCAGCATCCCCCGAGCTCCGGCAGCTTCCCCCGAGCTCCAGCAGCATCCCCGAGCTCCGGCAGCTTCCCCCGAGAAGGGCTCAGCGCCCCTGCCCCGACTCTGCCCCGGGATAACCGCACTGGGGTAAGTGGGGCAACCGGCGGGTCCCAAACCTTGCCTGAGCTCTTTGTTCCTACCCGGGCACGAGGTTTCTGTTCCGGACAGAGGAAAATCGAACCCTTTTTGTTTTCTGCGACACACGTGTCATGTGGACGGAGAAAACTGATTTTCACAGGGTTTAGCCCCTGGAGTTTAGGATTTGCAAAAATTAGCTTTCTGGTTTGTTTTATTGAATTTCTAATTCCATTTAAAATAGGAGCCAGACGTATTTTGAGGGCATGTTCCTGTGATGGCTTTGCTTCTAAGGTGAAGAGCCATATTAGAGATGTAGGACAATTGGAAAGAAAGGGAATGAGCTTAAGGGAGTGGATTTGAGTTCAAAAGTGAGCAAATACAACACAGGAAAGAAATTACAATGTGTTCTTCTTGCCTGTATTTAAAATATTGAGTACAGAAGTACATCACATATGTATATGTTTTCCTCCTCAATCTTATTTTTCCAAGGCATTGTAATCTGAGTAGTTCAGCATATTTAAACCCTTAGTTAACATAGTTTGAATTTTGAGATTTAAATTGCCATTAATCCAGATGCCAAAACCTTACACTGATCTGCCCCTGAGCGAATCAAAACATTTAGTGTAAGTGACTCAAGATAACACTGAGAAATGTAGAAATAGTATCATTTGCTACAACATATTTCTATATAGAATAAAAACTTTCACCTGCCATCTGGTGGAAAAAAAATGAAAAGCTACAATATGTGAACCTCCTAACTAAGGACTACACCTGTTTTCTGCTTGCTAGTAGTATAGAAATATGCAGTGCTAGTTCTATATAAAGAAGATTTTACACTTATGTTCCTGACTTCTTTCCTGTGTGTGCTACAAGAATAAGTATTTTTTGGTCCTTTTTTTGCTTCACTATCAATAGGGTAAAAGAGTAATTGGGTTCACCAGTTCTGGATATTTGCTTGAATATAAACCATCTACTGTTCATGGTCAAAGCATGCTCATGGGAAATGAAACAAGGCAGATATGATAGGAAAACATAAAAACATATTGATTAAACCCTCTGGGAGCTTTGGTTCTACAGAAATATTAAATCACCTGTCTCCTGCAGTACCCTAAATAAGTTCCAAAAGTTTTTAATATTCCATATCCCCAACTAAATTGCAGAAGAAATCACTGGCTGCATCAGTTGTCTTTTAATCAGGAATATGGCTATAATGAATGCTGTATTCTTTCATTAGAACTATGGTTTAGAAAATATGGTAGGAAAAAGACTGGGAAATTTGTACTGCTGCCTGCATGTAGTTGAGTTTTAAGTGTGCATTTCAGTAAGAAACACATAGCTGCCAGCTTTTAATTGTGATTAGTCCCACAGCGGGGACAGCAGTGCTGTGTGCATTTGATCTGGGTTCTCTTTGTGCTACTAAATGCTCCAGTTAAGGAAACAATTCTACTTTCATGCTGGACAAGTGAAAACAAGCAATAAAGCAGTGAGATTAACTTCCATGGTTTTACTAGAATCTGTAGCTCTGACAACTTTGAGAATAAAACTCCTTTTGCTACAAACTGAGGAAATAGTCTGAATATCTTAGAGATAACAAATGTGAATCAACACTAATTTTTTCACCCATTTCAATATGCCAGCCTCTTCACAGTTTAAAATAACTACAGTGGTAGCATTTAATTAGGGTTTACCGATAATCAGGAGTAATAACTAATGTTGATTTATGGTGTGTTAACTACCCACATTAATTTGTAATGTGGAAAAGTCTGAAACTGATTAGTTATCACCTATAAAGACTTTATTTTTGGGCACTAGAGTGTCCATGGGGGAGCTCGGCAGAAATACCAAATACATGCATGCTATATACACAGTCTACCCAATAGTCTTCTGAAGAAAAAAACATCTCCCAATGAGCTTTTAACCTTCAGAACGTATTTATATCCTGCTATTCCATCTCCTCTGAGAGACGGAAATGTCCACAGTCTATATTGATCTGAATGTTTGCGTAAAGATTTTATTCTTTAAGGTTATGGTTTAGTTCTAGGAAGTTCAGTATTAAAAAGTTTGGGATTTTTACCTTGTCCCTTAGGTATTGTACAAATACACAGGGGATTCATTTTGGAGGATATAATAGGTCTTAAGCTTGTCAGTCTGCACTATTTATTAAACCATTAAACTGTTTTCAAGTTGTTTAATAAATAAATGATGACATTTTAAAATGTCATCAGGAGTCAATGAAATCTTCCAGACTCAGAAATTATGTAAAATCTAAACATGCTTATTTCTGTTTTCACCAAAACAGAACTGAGGTGTCCGTGGACCTTTTGAAGATGTAGGTTAATGATCCAGGATAAGCCCCAGTTATATTTTGTGTTGTTTAACTTTTCTTACACTGTAATTTATTATTTCAAATAGCCTCACATCGCTCATTGCAAACATCATTAACACAAAAAGAAAACCAACCCCCTAAGACAGGAAACATAAACCAGTGGTAGGAAATGTAACACCAGGTTAATCCAGCAGATTTATAGAGGCAAATAATGCCTGGGCTTGGAAATGGGTTTGACTTTGTACCACTCCCAAAACAGAGAAAAATTAATGGAAATGGAAGTTTGGGGAATCTGTTCTTCTCCTTCATCATGTCACAGTGGGCAACATTGAAGCAGTAAATTATTAATCTAAATATTTGGCTTTTGCGAAGATCAGTGCCTTTGGCCTGAAAGGGATTATCCATCTAATTTTATTTTGACTGGCTTCAGTCATCAGGATCACTTCAGATTGCAAGTTATCTATACTGTATAAGAGTTTATTCCTTGCAGTGAGTTTGCAGATTTAGGAAAGGTTTCATGGAGACTTGGTGCTGTTTAAAATGTTGTTATCAATTCTGTTTCATTCTCCAAGCCCATTAAATAGCCATTAATTTGTAACATTGTTTCACAGCTGATATCTTGCAATTAATTTTTTCATTAAATATAGTAGCCTTAAAAATGAAACATCGAAATGCTCTAATGCGTTTTTTCACTCAGCTCTTTTGTTGTCTGTCTGAGCATGTTGGTCTTGCGTGTTTAAATAATTAATTTTCAAGATCTAGTGATGATATTCTTTGCAGCTGATATTTCCACATGGAAATTCAATTATTTTTGTAGCTCTGAAAGGGGTGGGGTGCGTAATAACTTTGATAATTAAGGCAGTGTTTGGCAGTATACTGAAAGTGATGTTTAAGGATTACAATTCAATTGCTTTTTGCAATTGTGTTTGCAATCTTACACCTGAGTGGCATTTTTTTGTTTGGTTGGTTTTTGTTTTGCTAGAGGTCTTGAAGAATCTTAAATATAAGGCCAGATTTCCATAACTGAACAACAAGGTTTTGGTATAGCCCTAGTTTTGCTAAAATAATTAATGAATGTGCAGGGCATAAATGCTAAATAGTGTACTTATAATTTTATATAAATATTTAGTACAGGAAATGACACCAAAAAAAGCTAGGCTTGACCTACCTTCATGCAGTTACCTGCTAGATCGGGAAGCAAAGATGATTAAATATTGCAATGAGGGTTTTATTACCTAAAACTGTTTGGGCTGTGAGGGGAAGGGAATATTAGAAGCAGTTGATGTTTCAAATAAGTATCAGGTACAGACATAGATTTGGGGAGCTGTGGTTAAGTGTAAAATATAAGAAAATTGACTAAAATCCACTTAAGTAATGAGATAGACACCTCATGACGTACTGCGTTCTACTACTGAAATCAGGGAAAACCCAGAGGCCTGGTCATCTAAATAAGGAGCAATATTTCTTTTGGATGTACAAGAGTAGGATCTTCATAAACCAATAGTCTGGTAGTTCCTAAAATGTCTTATGATTTTAATGGAAAATTGTGAATGCCCTCAAATTGTTGCTGTACCCGATTATCGTGGTTGGACTGTTTCTGCTAATTGAAATAAGCTATACCATGCTGGTACCTTTCAATTACTTGGAAAAGGTGTTTTCCCTCCTATCCCCAATCTTAGGGATTCTCTATCCCCCCTGTTTTCACACATTTAAGAACAATCCTAGTCCAGAAGCACCACAACCTCTTTTCTGTCAATGGATCTCTGTTTGTTGGACAACGCTCTGAGGCACCTGGTGTGATTCTTCAGCCATGGATGGTGGCTGTGAGGAAGAACATGCAGAATGTACTTAAACACTCTTGTTTCTGCTGAATTTTGTGATATGAACTAATTTTTGGAAGAAACAATCGATGTTCATCATGCATGTCAAACTAGGAGTGCAAACACTGTGCAACCCCTTGCAGATCAGGCTTTCAGCTGCAGGTTTTATGTCAGCCATTCTTCAACGTTGGGTTAAACTGTGGAGGTCTAAGCTCATGTGTAGTGTGGACTTGGTATTGTAGTGATCTGTAATTCCTGTATGTTTATATTACAATCTTTGCAAAAACAGAGCAACAGAAGTTGAATTGCTCTGCTGAGTTGCCTGCAAGATACAGTTAATCGTTAAACAAACTTTATTTTTAGGTCTGTTTTATATTTCTTCTGATTGGAACATCTATGGAAATTATTAAGTGTCAGTTTTCTTGGAGGAAAAGATAACTTTTTACCTTAATAACCCCTGAATCTTTAGAAACCTCCTTTGGAGGAACATTTACGATACTCTTCATTCACAGAAATTAATGACCTAGCGCTCCAATTCTCAATGGTGCTTCTGGGCACAGGAAAGCATTTATGTATTTACTTTCACATTAATGTAGGATAACTCATTTTCAGCCTCACTGGGACAGTCTAAATACTCCTTATTTCGTTAGAAAATGCCTGTTCTCAACGCGTCACCGAACGTGTAACTGACAGTTACAGATAGCGCATATATCACCTTCAGTGAGAGAACAGCAAACGTAATTAAAAACATGTTATAAAAAACAAAAATTATGTCAGAAATAATACTTGTTTACATTCTCCAGACGTTTGCTATTATAGTCTGTTTGCTAACTTGGCATTTTCTTTTTTTTTATTCTGAAATACATATCTTATTTTTTTTTTCCTAAATTAAAAAAAAAAGTTTTCTTTTTCATTTTCCCTTTTTTCTTATTTTTTTTTTTTTTTTTTGTGGGGGTGGTGGTGGTGGAGTGGTAGAAGTTATTAGGGAGCTTATGTAGAGGCTAGAGAAGCAAATATGGCCATGCAGAAGCAGTTACAAAACAGTGCAAAATGTCATGAAATGGCAGATATTTCTTATTTGCATGAATAAGACAGATTCAATTACAAAAATTATGAATGGAATTAATATATATGGGTTGAGCAAAAAAGAAAAACCCAACACAAAACATAGAAAATGGAAACCAGTGCTTTAAAAAGTGTTTTTATTCAATAGTTTTAAAGATTTTCTGGAGGAAAAAATGGCATCTGCCACATCCCATAATAGCACATGCTCTGAGCAGTCACTTACCTGAATGCTCCCATTTGTTTTGCTCTCAAAGCTGTGAGCATTACTGATTTTTTTTTTATTTTTTTTTTCCTTTTTCCTGAGGAAAACAGAGCAAACAAACAGAAGCTTGTGATTTTCCCCCTGGAATCTCAGTTCAAGAAGATCAGTGTGGTTTACAAGATACAGAACTTGTTTCAGCAGATGCTTTTCCCCCGTAACTACTCAGGCGAATGTTACTGTGAGTTCATGCTTAGGAACCTCACAGGAACAAGGCTCCCTCCATCCTTGTGAGGCAGATCTGCTTCATTTCTTTCACGTTACAGGCTGTGAGGTTGGAAACAGGGTTTGTTTTGCTGAGGGGATGAGAGCCAGAAGGATCCAGGCTTGGAACGCAGTTCAGGTGAACAATTAAGATCAGTGATCACCTTTTCAAGAATTGCTTGTGGCCAGAATATCACACCAGCAGTGGAGGCTTGTACTTGCCTGCCTGAGCAGCGGGCAAGGACAGATGTTGTGGGGAGAAATGGGATTTCAGTGTTATTCCTCTGCTGTTGTGAGAGGACCTTCCGTTTGCTATTGTCAGGTGGGGGCATTTCTCCACCTCTGAAATAAAACAGGCAAAGGATATTTGAAATGAGCCAGTTATATGCAATTTCTTAGTGCAAACCAAAACTGCCTTTCCCTAATTTGTCTTTTTCCTTTGACATAAACCTATAGCCTATGCAGATTCCAACTTGCTTACAATTCAGGTAACTTCTACAATGGAAGAATAAGCCTCTTAACAAGATTGAATTTGCTATTGTGCAAGTTGCAAGCTGAACAAACAGAGATTGGGCAAATTTCTGTTCATTCATGTGCCTCTTTTAAAAAACAAATACCAGTTTAATATAAATGGAAATGAGGGCAATGCTAGTGTGGACGTAAATCTTGATCTATTGTAACCTAATAATGAAAGCCACACTGTTCAGAGTCTAGATAAATGAAATAAAGTCATAGGATGGCTTTGGGTTTTTTTTTAATAAGCATAAGAATCATCACTTTTAACTTAGATTTGGCTCCTTTTATTTGTTGACTCTGATTTTGGACAAAGCCATTATTTACAGAAAAACAGGTATTTTTCTCAAAAGAAAAGCACATCACCCTATTTTGCATGATGTATAATTGCTTCTGGTAAAAGATAAAAATAATGTGACAAGATATTTGAAAATAAAGTTTCCTGGCTGACTTCATAAACTTTAATATTTATATAACCTTTAAGCAGTGAAGAGACTATGCCTAATGACAGTCAACCAACAGCTTGACCTTTATTGAATGGAAGAATGGTAGCACAATTACAGGAGTTTCATTTCAACAGCAACCTAATGTTGAATTTCTTTGGGCTATTAACGTACAGTGACCAGACTGAAATTCATCTGGAGCCTGGAAATGTATTATTTCCATTAAATAAGTCCTGCACAACTGCAGAATAGAAAAATAATCACAGAATAAAAAGCAATAACCTTCAGATTTGGTAATTCTATTTTGATGATCTTGTTACAAATTAAATGTGAAATATCTCAACTTCTAAAAAATATTAGAAGGGGTGTGTATGCAAATTTGCTATTACCATATCCAAAATCTTTATGTTAAGCAGCAGTTCAATAATTTGTATATGAGTGTAAAGTCTAAATACTGTTATTTTTTTCCCTGCCTTTTATAGAGGAATTAATCATACTGTCATAGCAGTTTGAAATAATTATAAAAGTGAGCTTGAAAGATTAAGATTAAATACTTTCAAAGTGTATTTAACTGAGATGTTTTCCTCAAATATACAGTAGAAGGACAAATAATATTTGAATGTCACTGAGTTGTTTGTGATGATTTGGAACACAGTAAAGCAATTATTTCCAGTAGGAGGTTAGTTTTAAATAGCTACAGCTAGTTCAGAAGAGTAGTACATAGACACACATCAAGATCTCTTAGTTTACTTGATCAAAGTGTCAAGAATGGGGTTCTGAGGCGTAAGGAGACAGTTACAGAAACTATTTGCACAATTTGGGTTGGTGTTGGGTTCTTCTGTTGGTTTTTGGGTTGTTTTTTTGCACACAATTTGATAGAAAGTCTCTCGAGTTACAGAGAAATGGAAAAGTCTTCAGTATGTGAGAAGTCCTTATGTAATATTCTTGGTCAAGATGACACAGGCACTTTCACTGGGAACACAAAGACCTTTCAAGTATTCTCATAAGCTTGAATGCAATGTCAAAGTAAATTAGAGAAAATTAAACCTTGCAGGGATGCTGATGCAGCTGTGCTGTTCAGAACAGAAAACACAGCCTTGTTACACGGACACCTCGAGTGCTGCTCAAGCCTTCCCGGACGTGGTTATAGCTGAGCAGCACAGAGCAGGTCAGGCCCTCTGCAGAGACAGCCTGAAAAATCTGAAAGTCTCCACTTCAGAGTGAAGAAAAGCTGAGAGCGCTATGGAATAGAGGTCTCCAAAACCAGAGGGGTTTGGTGAGCTGAACACAGAACAGTTGTTGAATCCTGTAATAGGAGAACTCTGGATACTCAACAATGCCAGTGGAACAGCACAAAGCAGATGGGGGGACAGCAGGTTTCTTCAGGGATGGTAGGATTAGTGATGCTGGCACCAGGAACTTGGTGTTCTGGGAGGCTGTGGAGGCAGAGAGCACCAGCAGGCTCAAAAACCAAACTCAGTTTATGGCCTGCATTCCAGGGATTGTTCCTGCTTCTCCTTTCTGTTCTTTCTACCCAAGACAGACTCCTGGGCTAGGTGGACAAATGCTCTCACTCAGAGCATTTCTTACTCTGGACTATTCATTTAGTGTGACAGAAGATGAAGAAGAGGTTTCTTGCCATCTAGTAGAACTTAATTTTAAATAATGCTCAGGGTAAGTCTCCATTAAGTCACTGAAACTAATTCTTCAGCTGATTTATAAAAGAGGTGTTAGAAAACTAATTTTTGAATGGACGGTACTTTCAGTGTTGTCACTGTTCTTAAGGAAACTGCTCTCTATTGACTAGAACTGGCTGGAGTACCTCTATAATACATCACACATTCTCTAGCTTTCATTTGGGGGAATAAAATGTCATGAAGAGGCCAGAATCGTATAATCTTCTGTAAACCATGAAATCGCAGAGTAGGAGAATAAGCCTCTTATGTAAGTGGGGACTCTTAGGAATTGAATGTCGCCATCTATTTATTTGCTATGACTTCTGCTGAGAAACACATCCACAGTCCCTAGGCAAGTGTATTCCTGGTTCTGGAGCTTGGGGGGAGAATATTTGCGAAGCCACCCACCTGTCTCATTTTGGAATTGTATCTGCAGGTACTTAAAGCCTCTTGCTCTCACAGAAAAAGAGGAAAACTAAACATCAGCAAAAGGTTGTCTGGATGGAAACAGGATGAATGTACAGTGTTTCAGCTTTTTTCTTTTTTAATTCCGAAGTCTGCTTTCCCAGGTAGCATATTTTTTTCACATAAATGAAATCTTTGCAGAGAGCACTTGGAGCAGCCTGTAGGAAAGGCATCCCTGTTGTGAGCTGAAATGGGCCAAGCTTGGCTTCATAAAAATGCTCTGACACTTTAACAGAAGGAACTTTAACAAAATTAATGCTTCAAATTATTGCTTTATTACTTCATATCATGCTGCTGCATTCCTATAGTTTAAAATGTTTTATGAATCAGAAGGCCAGAAGAAAATAATACACATTGCTTTTGCAATTGACCTTTCATTATTTTGGCTTGCACTTGTAGGCCTCCAACATCTAAGTAATGTGCACAGTTTAAGTGTATATATTGCAGAAGTTCAGAATAAAAAATACTGTAAAAGTAGCTTGCTCCTTTTTCACATCTTAGTTTAACTTGGGTATTTTTAATGTATAGGGTTTTCAATTCATGACTATATTCATATCTACAGTACCTTCAATTAGCTTTTGAAGACTCATCAACAAATGTAATTGCTGTCAAAGTTTAAAATCTCATGTTTCCCTGTAGGAAAATGCAGCTAGATCTCCTTAAACTTTCCCCATTGCCTGGAGGATAGCTGGACACATATTCCTGATGCAGTCCAATACCTGTGGAGCTGAGCATGTCTGTTGCCTGCCATGCCCTTCATTGCAGATCTGACTCCTGGAGTCAAGCACTTGGCTTTACACTCCTCCTCAATATGCTTATTAAAATGAACCAGAGGTTAGTTCATTTTAAAGGCCTGAAGAAGAATTATTAAGGAGCTGATTAAGTCAATTAGGCTGCTTAGGGAATCCTTTTTGCTGTGTTGTTGTTAGCCAGGAACCTTAATAGGACAATTAGGATTAATTAAAATCAGCCTGATTGATTAGGATATATAAACATGCACGTGAGCTGTAGTTGTGTGGTTGTGTTTGTGCAGTCTGTGAAGGGGAGGCAGTGGATGCTGAGGTTTGTGTTTCTGCAAATATTATCTGTATGCAGATAGGAGCGGGTTGCTTTGAGGGGGCAGTTGGTTTTGACAGGGATGATTCCACATCAGAGAATTAAATTTTCTGCATCTCCCTGTTGGGATTAACAGGACATGAGACTGAACAAAGAAGCAGCAAATGGATTTGGCTGTATATATGTGTAAAATGGCATGGGGGTGGGGAATCCATCCTTATTTTGCCGTTAAGGTGGTGTGATTTAAACTGGCTGTGATCACTCAGGGCCAAGAGCAATGATGGCTTATGGCAATGGAAGGTGAGGGAGGAGGGCACTAACACCAGGTATTTGTGCTCCTCTCGGGAGAGCCTCTCTGCCAGTGGATGTAAGCTCCCAAGTTAGGTGGCCGAGTTGTCATCAGAAATCAGCTTCTGCACGCAGAATGACCACCTGACTGTGCTTGTGTCTTCAGGACATTATTAAATGGATGATGGCCAAGAAAATCTGAACACTTCTGTAATGGCTGTTTTAAACTGTGCCAATAGCAGAGTTAATAGATTCAGCCATATGCTCACACAACCCTGGGATCTTAACCTTTTTCCATCATACAGTTTGTAGGCAGACACATGATGGGAAAGAGCGCCATGGGAATGGTTGTGTGGCTTTTCATCCTCTGGGGAGGGTAGAAGGGTGTTAAGTCCCTCGCTCTTTCAATGACCAAGCAAGGTTTCTCTTCATTTAAAGCAGGGCTCTGCTCTCACCTGCTTTGCACAGATTGATTCATTTTGATTACTTCTGGAAACTTTTTATATCTGATGTTTTGTCTCTTTGAAACAGCTTTTTTCTAAAAGGGAACTGATCTGCTGTGAAAAAGGTTATCCAAGGAATGAGCCTTAAAGCTTCCTCTGTTTTACTGCCAATGAACATAAGTAGCACCACTCTTTGTTCTGTATCTTTATCCAAGATTTTTTCAGACATTTTCTATGTAGGAAAACATACAGAGCCTTCACTAGACATCAGCAAGGCTTTAATCAGCAACAACATTTTTTGTTCTAAGCGGTTGGATCCTAGGTGGGTGTTATCAGTCAAAATTTCTTTCTTCAGGTGCTTCAAAAGAAGATGTTATTCATTAATGATCTAGAGAATTAATCTTTCAAAACAATATTTTATAAGCATATTTTCATTTACTGCACTGCTGAACTTGTGCATATCTAGGTAAATGTGCTATCTCAGGACTTATTATTCCATGTCCTGGTAGGATCCATTTCCAAGAATGCTTATTCCATCTTATTAAGGAATATCTTCAAATATTATCACAGACGTCAGTCCAAAGCAAAATCAGCTTTTCACATTACTGTTTGAAAATGTTAAGGTTCTTTACTTTTATCTCATGCTGTTAGGAAGTACCAGAGGAATCCCTGTTTTCAATAAATAGCATTTAGCAAAATTTGGTGTTTAACTAAAAAGCGTATTATCCTGTGACATGTACTGTCAGAAGTGATCTGTGCAGTCTGGGGTGTCTCTTAATCTGCAGTTTCTGCTATTAAAGACAGTTATAGGTAAGGAGAAAGAGATAAGCAGGAGATAATGGTGTCACTGAAAAACGAATCTCATACTCTTTTAATCCTGATAAAAATATTTATTTCAGGGGCTAATACCCAATAAGACTCAGTAAGACTATCCTAGTTCCATAATCTAAGAAGGTAAAAGTAATCATCCACAAGATTATTTTTTTTCCTAAATTATATTGGAGTAAATCTTAGTAGAATCCTCACAACAGCAAGATATTAAGAAGATACTGGATATCATCTGCTTTTTTTTTCTGCTCTCTAAAATCTAATTCTATTCTGAGAAGTTCCTGTATATTGTCATGAGATGCCTGAAAAGACATAAATCCCTTTCTGGGATTGTAATTGTGATTGTCTCTGGCAAGAAGTAACCCTTTTTAGGTCCTTCTAAACTTTAAGTAAATCCAAACAATGAAATAAAAAAAGCTTGAGAAACCCCATGTATGTGGTATCCCACTCCCAGTTTTCATTGCTGTTGCAGAAAAATATTATAGAAAGCTTTGGTACTTTTTTCCCTTAATTATTTTATGGGGTTTTTTTTTCACAAGCTACCTGTCATTTTCAGGACTTTATTTACTCTTAAACATCCTCACCCAGGGTTTAGAATAAATTATATACACCTTAAAACATGAAGTATAAATTTACATAATATAATACAAATCAATAACTTAAAATTCCCTATTTTCACCAATAGGTGGTGGTGCTAGCTGGTTCTTTATCTGTTGCTTCTTCAAACTTCCAAGCAACTAACCGTAAAAATATCTGCATATTTCTAGCATGAAAATATTAAGCATAGGTAATTCAAGATGCTTGAAGGCAGGGTGCCATGGCTGCAGGAGGAAATGCAGACCCTGTGAAAGGATGAGCAGTGTTACAGTGCTGGAGAAAGATGCAGAAAATACTCCTCAGCCTCTTCATCTCCAGACTGCTTAGAAAACAGGGTTCCTCTGGTTTTAGTTGCTGTTGCAATGTGTTCCGTTAAAGAAACGATTCTGAAAGTGCTGCCATGTCACCTGGGCTCTTCCCTGGTTCCCAGTTTTTGAGGTGGGAGTAGTAGGATTTGGGTGTGCACAAAGTGAATGCTTGAATTCCAAGAACAAAACAATGGCCTCTGAACGGATTAAAGGCTGTGAAAGAGGGGGATCTTTTTCCAAGTAGTGAACAAAAGTACCGAGAGAGGTCACATCTGAAGCTAAAGGCAAGTGCATCACCCAAAGATTGAGATTCACACATACAAAAACCAAAAATCACAGTAGGTAACTTACAGTGCATCGGAGTGAAGTACACATGGCATGTTGAGCACAGGAGGAAATGAATAAGAGAAATGTTGTTCCTCCCTTGAATTCCCCCTTTGAAGGGAGCTTAGCTCATGGTTGTTAGAAAACGTTCATCTGGCCAGGATGCGCTCTGGAGTCGGTAACATCACAAGCAGAGTCTGATGAGTGCCGGCCGGGCTTAGCTGTAGGCCTTGTGTAATAATCAGTTTCAGCAAGCAACGAGTTCCTCTAAAAGAACAATTAAAAGTTGACACACTTCAAATGAACTCAAGAACAAATTAAAACATGCCTATAGCAAGGACTGTGTTTTTAATTTTGTATAACCTTCATTAGAGCCTACGATAATGTGACACAAGAATTTTTGATGCTAAATAAAGCATCAAGAGTATGAGTACCACTGTGTTCAGCATCTGATTGCTTTCTTTGTTGTGGGGTTTTTTGCCTCTCTTTCTTTCCTCTCTTTTTTTTCCCCTTCTGTTGTCTTTCCCCTGTATCTCTGGCCTATTTACTTCCCTGTTTTTTCTGTGGTCTGCTCTCACTGCAAGGAATAAGATAACTCATGACTGGCAGCCAGCAGCTTGGAGTGAGAATTCTCATTTGTCACATTCTGTTGCCAGCTGCCAAGTGAGATATGCAAAACCTTGTTTCAGAAAGTTCCAGTATTGTCAGGTTCTCTTGGCTGCTAATGTCTTTCATTCTAGTATTTTAGAAGGGAAAAAACCTTAGGTAAAATATTTGAGCTTCTCTGGTCTTCCTTTGGAAGAAAGAAGAAAAGGAAAAAAATTAGAGGAGAGAAAAGATGGAATTTTATTAAAGATGAAATTTTTAAAAACCCTATTTTTAGCAGTTGTACTGGCAGGTAGCAAGTTTTCAGTATGCACATAGACTCTGTAATTGCTGAGGTTCAAACATGCAATTCTCAATGCCAAGGTATCTGACAACTTGAGCTGACGCCTGACTGTTCTGAACTGAGTTTATAGTCTCACTTGCTGGAAATATTCTAGTTCTTCGTTCTATCATCTTATCTTCTTCAAGGGCTTCTCTTAAACCTGAAACTGGACCTAAAGACTCACCAGCTTTAAACATTTTTAGCCTGTCTATCCTTCCATACTGAACCAGCCAGATTTTGATTTTGTCGGGTTCTGATTCTGTCTGGGGTTTTTTTATGGCTTCAGCTTTCTCGAAGATTATTTCCTACCTTTAACACCAACTGTTGCTCTTTTCCAAGTGTTTCTCAGCGGGTGCTGTGTGCATATGTACTGTCTGATACGATGTCCTTAAGGAACCGTGTCATGTCCTTAAGAAACCATGATGGCACCAGGAAGTGCAACTCCATTTAAGCTTTTCCAGGGTTGGCATGGTCCATTTCATAATTTCGGAAGTATCCTAAGGTTTTGCTGATTTTGAGTTGCTCCAGAGTGATTCCTGGTATCATTCTGTTAATCAGAAGCCCCTGCTCAAAACTAAGCAGTCAATTGAGCTGACAATAATGATAGTAAGGCATCAGCTGTTAAAGTTCTAATGATCGGTAAAACTTGAGTTCCCTTTAGCTCTCTTTTTTGTCACTAAACTGAGCTTTAAAAGAGCTGTCCAAGAAAGATTTCCAGTAGTTGTTAACTCAGAATAACCTCTGGATGCAATCCCTGGCTAAACCCTCACCAGATGACCTTCCGACAGCCCCCTAATCTCACCCAAGTGTTGTCAACGTAACGGCATTAAAATAATCTGTTGCTATCCCTGTATTTCATTGATGTAATTCAAGAGGGGACATTATCTACAAATTCTTGAGAAAAAGCAGCAGTAAAGGAGAATTTGCAACACTGAAAGGTAGAATTGAGCATTAATGTTTGAGAAGATGGCAATCTAGGAGCAGCTGATGGCTTGAAGTGTACAAATCCTGAAGTACAGTATCAGCTAAAGAGAAGTAAAATACGGGGTCCTGACAGCACTTCTGTGGCTTCAAGCATTGATAAGGAGCAATGCATTGAACCAACTTAGATAAAATGGCAGTTCTGTATTGTAGCTTAGAGAGCATAATATTTAACAGCTAAAGGATGATTTTTCTTGTAGGCAGTTAAGTAAAAAAATCTCACTTCACAAAGGTACCACTGTACAACAAATGTAGAGAGCTAAACACCTCTGTGGTTTGTTTGTTTGCTTGATTTTTTTACAGGGATAGGGATAATTATGTCTATATATACATGGTTTGCACGTATGCCAGTGGCGCTAAGGGAGCCTCCCTCCCTTCTGAATTGAGGGAGTGTATACACACACACACGCATGGGAGCAGGCCTGAGTTGTAGTTTTACACTTTATAAAAAACAAAAGTGCCTTTGGAGAGTTAACTCTCCAAAGATTTTTATTAAGAGACTTCCACGAAATAAATTTTTTTTTCCTTTTTTTCCTTTTTTTTTTGGTTTTGTTTTTTTTTTGGTTGTTGTTTGGTTTTGAAATAAAATTTCTACTTTTTACTCTGTTCTCTAACATACCAAAAATTGTTTTCCTTTATCAGTTTGAAGTTTCTCTGAACTTTAGATTATTAGCTGCAAGTCTTAGCTTTGAGCTAGATTCTGGCACTTGTGGTCTCACTGGAACATGAAACACCTCCTCTGGCTTAGGAGGTTCTTGAGCTGCGCTGGAGCCTGGGAGGCTGTATCTGAAGAGAGTCATTATGTTGTTGCTTCACTCCTTTCCTCTTTCTCAGACATAAGTTTCTGGCTGCTGTGGGATTTGGAACTGCAGACTAGATGGATTTTGGTCTATCTCAGTATGGTCATTCATTGATCTACTAATTTATTCCTAAAAATGTTCAGCTGAAAAAGAAGGCAAAACAGGGAGAGTAGCAGTACCTGGGCTGAGCAAAGCTAGAAAGGATCAGGTCCACAATATAATGCATACATTTTTCAAAAATAGTTAAGAAATAGATGAAATCTTGCCATGAATTAGATTGGTTTATGCATTTAGGGCTGTGTAATATTTGCTGGAAGTTATAGTGTGTTAAATTAAACAACAATAAGGGTTGAATTGGCACCCGCTCATAACTATGCTAATGTACTGTTCTCTGGGCTCTGCATGAAACTTCTGCGGACTTAAAATTCAGGAATGTTGTATTTCATTTGTGGTGGTGGAATTTTGATGGAATGCCAATAAAGTTAATGTAGACACTGCATTTTTCTAAAAACACACGCAAAAGATGGGTCTGCTTCTTTTATGAACTCATGTTGGCTTTGCTCCCAAGCTCAGATACACTTCCCCATCCAAAAAGAGAACATGGTTTTACATATCAGGAAGCTCAAAAAGGTGATTGACTAGATGTGCAAGGGGGAGAGACTGTGAACATGAGAGCGGATCACAGACACGTCGCTGTAAACCCAGGAAGAATCAGAAAGAGTCATGAAAAAAATAGTTCCAAGAAAATTCTAGAGGGGCTTTTGGGTTGGGTGCTGTGTAAAAGAGGGCTATGAATAAAAAAACCCTCCCAACCCTGTGTTAATATTTTCTTGCACTCAAGAAAGTGAGGCATCACTGCAGTCTTGCTTATTTATAAATAATATACTAAAAAAGAGTGATACATTGCATGTTTTTTAAAATTATTAACATCATTTTTTCCTAATCCAGAACAAGGTGTTCCTGGAAAATAAGGTTCTCTTTCAGTATGTATTTGGTGGTTTTGTGGGTTTTTTGGAGGTTTTGTTTGGTTGGTTAGGGGTTTTTTTTTAATTGTTTTGTATTGGGTTTGAGGCTTTTTAAGGGGGAGGTACGTGGGTATTGCTAGGGGTGGGTTTTTTAAGCAAATAACATTCAGGGAATTCTTTCTAGTAAGATAGTAAGACTAAATGTGCCATTATGAGAACATTTATTTGAATCTTCATCCTCATCTGGAAGGACCTAGCTCTTGTACCAAAAGATACGTCAAGAAGAAAATCCACTCAACAGTTGCAACATTGTCTGTGAGTGCTGAGCTTCTTTTAGATGCTTATGTCGCCGTTCCTCTGCTTTCTGTAACATATTCCATTCCTAGGAGCCAGTATGATACATATTCTTCATATATTTATTG
The DNA here is from genome assembly GCA_013400915.1 of Pardalotus punctatus. Classification (NCBI taxonomy): domain Eukaryota; kingdom Metazoa; phylum Chordata; class Aves; order Passeriformes; family Pardalotidae; genus Pardalotus; species Pardalotus punctatus. The sequence continues at coordinate 671,745 of VZTX01016881.1, forward strand.
AATTCTGCAATCATCTTCCTCAGATCATGGAATATGTTTCGTAGAGGGATAAAGATATTTGGACTAGTTATTAAAAATAATGAGGGTAACCTTTAGTTGCGGATCTGAAGAGGAAGATCACATTTTGGTACACTCGTTTCTGGAGATACATCTTCTACACATACTGAAAGCCTCTTTTCTGTTAGAAAAGAACCCTGTTGTTTTCTCTAATTTCTTGAAGGGGTCATCTGTGTTATGGTTGCTAACATTGCCTTCCTTACATCCCTTTCTTACTCTTAATTTAATTTTTCATGTCTGTACAATGGGTTTCTGTACCTGGCACGCTTGTTTTGGGTAGTTAAAACTTTTTCCCTAGATGGATTTTCTTTCATGTACATCCCACTTCAGATTTTCTTCTGGTAGAGGCATCTGTCAGAGATCAAAGAGAGGATTAGTTCTCTGTGCTTCCATAGATAAGGATATTTCATGGAGGAAAAGTATTTTATTTACTTATGGCTAAAAAGTAGCAAATGGTAAACTTGTAACAGCTTTATTACAATTCTGCCTTTAGGATGAATTATCACTTTCCCAGTTCATTACCAAATGAGCCATTGCAACGGACAAATAAACTTGGGCTCCTAGAAGCTTCCTGAGTCCTCTTATATTGTTCAGTGGGACTTGTTTGCTAGTTACATTAAAATATTTTCTTGTCTAATTTTTATGAAATATTTCCAGAGGTGAAAACTAGGACTAAAGAAGTAGTTATTGATTATTTGAGAGAGACTAAGAAGTAAAGATGGTGCTTTATGTTCACAGCCATATTGGAAGAAAACAGGGTTGAATGTTCCCTGCCTCAACCCCCCTGCAAAAAACAAACCAGCCAACAGTGACACATTTATGGGAACAGGTCTTAAGCCCTAATGTGATGATTTATAAGAGAATTGTAGTATTTTGCAAGTTCGTTGTACCTGTGAATAGCAATAAAAGCAATGCCAGGAGCATTTTAAATCACTTCAAAGGAAAGTGGTTCAAGGAAAATTAGAGGAAACTAAAGTGGTACCTGACAGAAAAGTGGTGTATTGTAAGAGAAAAGGATTCAAGAGCAATAGAATTTGGAATATAGCTGTAATTGCCAATATATTGCCAATTGTCCCAGGACCCAGGTTGTCTCTTTTGCCTTAAAGCCTCACCTCTGGAATTGCTGTGAACATACCCGTGTCTTTTTAGAGATTAAACCTAGCAAATAACATTGCTCTGACAATCTAATCACCCTGGTTATGCTATTTTTTTTTTTTTTACACTGCAATATATAAATATATCAAAACAATTATTGTTTCTTCTAAAGCCTTGATCTTTAAAATTCTTGGGTTTAGTAAGCTGGTCTTATTGCCTTTATTGTGACCTGACCTGGTAACTGGGCGGTATTGAGAGATCTCAAGGCTAAAATACTGTATTGTGCTCCTTCTGCTAGATCAGAAATAATTTTCTGTTTCCAGCAGCAACAAAGAAAGTATCTCTCAATAATACTCCAATGCTGTTGGAGTGACTTGTTCCCTCCCTGGTCTGATACAAACGTGTAACCTCTTTTTAGCAGCAGTGTGTGAGCTGCCCCACTCATCACGCAGCTGGAGGCGCCCCATTTCTCACGGCAGTTTGCCCTTAAGGTTTAGGGGGGCCGGGAAGAGGGACATTGGTTTCTGGCTTGTGATTTAGTCAGCATTCAATGCAGTTTTTGTTTACTGAGCTGGAAGTCTGCTGGTGCCACACAACTGTTTGAGGTTTGCAGAGACAAAATGTGCAGCTATTTAAATAGAGTGATGGCACAAGGTTATATTGTGAACAATAAAGAACCAGAAGGGATCACTTCTTACAGGCTGTTCCATTCTCCCTTTGATGAACACTTCACTGTGATGTGCAATGTGTAGCTTTGAACAGTTGCTGAAACATGTTTGGAAAGCCTCTTGATGTTTGTGGTGTTAATAGATTCTGCCCTTGCGTTCAGTAACTCTGCATTTTAAAATTTGACCCTCTGCAGGGCACAAGTCACTCAGAAATTTTGTATTGGTAAATGTCAAAGTTCTGTGCGTTATTCACAGTTCGTATACGGTTTTCTTATGGAAAGTATTTAAATCCGACTATGCTGCTGAATGACTTTCAGAAATAGAATGTCATTTTGTACATCTGGTGTTCTGTTTAATTGTCATCTTTAATTGTCAGACTTTGGGGTTCAACAAGATAATTTGTGAGCTGTCTTTGGTGCTTTGAAAAATAAGTTGTCTTCAAATCTATTAATGTTGCTCAAATACATACTTTTCTGAAAACGTGTCTTCTGTCATACGGCTTCAGTGGTGCAGAGCAGTTTAAGAGTTTATCAGGTTGTTATTGTCACAGATGAGAAAACAAAGTGTTACAGATAAAAGTCTTATAAACGTGACTCTCTTCTTGATCACAGTGGAAATTGAGAAGCCTCTTTCATTTATGTTCCGGAAATTAAACTAATAGACATAATAGATGAATAGGATGCTACTTTTTGACCTCTTTCCTGACTTCACACAGAAGAGCAAACAGAAGGATTAGTTCTCAGTACCTACTTTACTTAAAGGCCTTCCTTTACCTAGATTGCCCAGTAAAATGGGGGAATATTCAGCAGGAGAGAAAACTGTAGCACTTCTTAAAAGGAAATGTAGTATTATAATTGCTCTAGAACCAAATTTCCATTGACAAATAATGCACACAGTTAACAATGTGGAATAGGTGTCACACCAGGAGATGCCTGAGTGCTGCTCGTGTTTCTTCATAAGCAGCAAAAATGCAGTCTTGATGGAGCAGCTCAATAGATTCAGAAGCTGCATATTTTTCTTATTCTCTTGTTGGCCTTGGGTTGCACTGCGCTGATTGTAGTTTTTTATCCATCCTTTGCAATTTACTTGGACAAGAACAGAGAAAGGAAAGAGCTGGTATACAAGTCTGGATGGCCTTCTGGTATCTTGAATATCCTGGCTGTGTGAGGGAAGCAGTGTTTTATACTCATTATAACGACCTTTCAATTCAGCATAAGTGCATATTTCAAATGCCTTGATGCAGCTTTATTTAAATTGTCCGACTCTATACGGACTCCTGCGAGATCCCATTGATCTGAATTTCTGATACTGAAATATGTCCCACTCGGCCATGTGCTTCCTGTTAGCAGCTCTGCTCTGACGTGGTGACCCAGCTCTAAGCCCTGCAAGGTGCACTTTCCCTCCTCCCCACACAGAAAGGAAAATTATGTCATTTTACCTGGAGATTCTATTAAGCACTGCCTTGTCAAACCTCCACTCTATGGAGGCCGAATAGAGATGTAGCCTATTTTTCACTGATGGCTGATCTCAGGTCACCAGGCTATATCATTTGTGACCTGAGACTACTAAAAAGGTCACTGAGGATAAAAGGAAAAGACTGACTTGAAGAAAAGAGGTTTTTCACTTTGACAGTAGTAGATTGGCATGATAAAAACTAGAATCTTCTTTATGCTGAACTGAAGATATAGAACATATATTTTTCCCCTCAAAGTTGCTGCATAAGTCGCACTTTTATATTAGATTTTTGTAACCAGAGTAGTGCTAATAAATCTAAGAAACGATGCTGCATTTTAATTCAGTGGTATGCTATATGAGAACTTGACTCCAGACCCGACCAGGTAACATTTGTGCTGAAAAGTAACTGTTAGAATTTAATTTTTCAGCAGCAACTAAATTAATCATCACCTAGGAAAAATATTCATCTTTGGTAATGAAAGTGTTATTAAAATGCATTGTTTTGGTACATTCCATATCCCAGTTTATGGTTTGAGTGAGGCATTCCACTGTTGGTTGTGCTGAAATATTTTTGGCACCATTAGTTATTATACATAAACCAATTCATTAAGTAAACATGTGTGGAGTGTACACTACGTGTGTTGTCCTAGACTTAAAGTATAAATAGCTTTAGAGATAAAAAAGTAATCATATCTGAAAAGAGAATTTCTATTGAAAACATGTTGCTTGCATAACTTGAGATTAGAAGTGTTTCTGTAGATTTTTTTTCTTCTCCTTTTGTTACCTAATTAGAATATAGCAGAGCTGGAGATATTGCAATTTGTGAAAACAGACTTGTAATAGGATCTATGTATAGGAAACTGAGTGTATTTATTTCACTGCTTCTAAGAGATGCATAGGGGCACACGCAAGGTACAGTTTGGTTTTGCTTTTCATGGCACAAGTGTGTTAAGTTCTCTTTAAACAAAGAAGCAAAGCACTGTGCCTGTTGAAGACTGGCTTATGGTGCAATAATACCCTGATATTATGTGCAAATTCTTAATTGTCTGGTAAAGTATATACCAACTGAAGAACAGTAGTTGTACTGCATGCTGCATGAATTTCCTGATTTTTAAAAAATACAAGCAGAGAAAGAGAAGATTTTCATACCTTTCCTATAATGAGGTTTCCACAAACAATTATGTTAATTTTTCCCTAACAGAATTTGTGCAAATATTTTAATTGTGTTTGTCAGGAGAGTGACTTTGGTAAGAAATAATCTGTTTATGGAAAACAAACAACCCGGCATAATTATCACATCAAGCCATGAAGATCAGTGCCTCAGTAAAGGTCAGGATATGTGACCCTTCCTTTATGTCGTGGCAGGTCGTAGATGTAACGGTGTAATGGCCTTTCCTCCGTTCCAGCATCTCTGGGGGATTTCCTTCACTTTTCCTCTTGGTGTGTCCCCGTGCCAGCTTTGCCCTCGCTCCCCGCTTTGGAGAGATGCTGGCTTTGGCCCTCTCTCTCCCTTGCTGCGCTTACTCTGCACCCAGCAGGATTTCCCCGATTTCTGCCGTGTGTCCCTGCCCCGTGCCCGGGGATGGGCTCCTGCTCTGCTGCCCAGCCGGGCCAAGGTGCCGTCTCCTCTGTGCCGTGCCCAAGGTTGCTCTGGTTCGGTGTGGAAACCAGGACAAAGGGACAAAGTCAGTTCCTTCTGCTGTCCGGCTGTCCTTTCTCTTAATTAATGTGCAATAATTCATTTATACTCTGCACGTCTTTTTGGGTTTTTTCCTGTGTCCCGCCCACTGAAAACTGTTTAATACTCACTTTTGCATGTGGAGTTGGGGACTTAGATCTGAGTCTGACAATGATTTGGCTAATGGTTGGATTAACTTTATAAATATGCCTTTTTTATAAATATACCTCTTGGCTCAGCAAATGTGTTGACTGTTTTCCACTATTTTAAGGTAGTACTGCAAAATACCTGAGGAAATAGATCATTACAAAACCTAATTCCTTGTACTCAGCACTGAATCAGGACTAAATTTATTTTACATGACAGAAGCAGAGTGAATATCGCAATGTCCTTGAAATCCAGCATGGTTTTAATTGGATTCTATCTTTTTCTAATGCTACTGTGGAACACAATTTAAATCTTTGGGATTAAATTTATATGACAGGCTGCCATTCTCACTAAAGTGGTGCATCATTTTAATTTATTTATATTGCTTTTATGTTTCTTGACAAGTAATAAAGCATCAGGTCCTTAGTGGTGAAGGTCTTGCTGCTGTTTTTTTTCTACAGTCCTTATATTTCAGAACCCTTTTGCTGACACATGGCAAAGTGCAGCAACATTCATTAAAAAAAAAAAAAAGGCCAACTGTTTTTAAGGTCAGCAAGAATTCTAGTGAGATACAATTTAAGATAAGGAAAACTTCATTTATGTAATAAAAAAATAACCCCTCATAAATGAGGTTTGTAATGCAGTATGTTCTTAGCCTTCCACTGGGCCCTTAATTATACAGAATATCTAATGTGCTCTAATAATCAGATCTTAACTTGATAGTCTCCTCACTTTATATACAGATTGAAACACTACAACCCAGTAGATTAGAAAATAAAGACACTGATTGCTTAACTGTAATAAATACATGATGCTGTGAAGGTGAAGATAAAAGCACAATGTGCAAAGTATGAAAATAAAATGTCAGGAAACAGGTGTGAAGAGACTTTGAAAATAGGATCACGCTTTTCTTTGTGGCATTATTGTGGTTCCTTTGTGATTGTCCCAATCACAGTCACTTCTACTGCCAATAAGGTAGATAGAAGTAAATCATTCCTACGTTAATAAGCTTATTATTACATTTTTTTTAAAGAATTAAATATGGACACCTTTAGAAAAATAGAATTGCTATAAATTAAATTTTAAATTCTCATTATCTGGAGAGCATGAGATTTTAAAAATATTATGTTGCAGTCCCTCTGTTCTAGGCAACAAGCCTATTATAATTTCCAGTGTACCAGACTCTCGTTTGCTAATACCAAATTAAGAGCATTACCTGTTATGATGGTTCCAATCAATTGTGCTGTTTTATCAGCTGGAATTGAACAAATGGCTGGAATCTGATGAAGCACAGTTCTGTAGGTGCAGCTACACAGTTTCTGTCAGCAGCATCCCCATTTGAATGGCTTCATATGGCGTGGAGGGCTTTGTGTAGATTTGAACTTTGGGAAGAAAGGAACAAGTGAACCAAGGGATTGGGGTTTCACAACGGGTGCACAGATACGAACACACTGGGAAAGTCAAGAATCTAGTGATAGTCATTCTTTTTCTCCACAAAGTTTATGAAAAAATTACTGACGTAACTACGCCATTGCTTGCCATCACCTGCTCGGTACTGCAAGCACAGCACAGCCAATGCTGTCCATCATTGCACAGAAAAGAACCTGGTGTATCCAGGAAATGGCCCTTTTCTTCTTGAGGGATGTGGTCTTTGATTTAGACTTTCCTTAATTGCCACCAATTTCAAATCTTTCTTTGATGGCTGGCTGGGATCACGACTTGCAGATATTTTTTCCCTCTGTAGTTACTTCACAGGAAAGAAACTGAAATATTAATGACCAAAACTTATAACTTGGTGGGAATTCTGCCACGTTCAAACCTCAAAGTGCTCCCCAGTGTCATGTGTGTGACAGGTGTTTCACCATCCTTCCATTTTGCCAGGACTCTGCCCCCTGCAGAAAAGAGTGTATTGCCTTATTTCCTGTGTGTGGAGCATCCCTGTTCTTTGATTCGTGTGGAGAGCAGCAACTGGCTGTGAATCCTCAAACCAGCACAGCCTCAGGACACAGAGGGCTTCTTTGGTTTTGACCTGTGAAAATTATTTATTTTCTGACAGCTGTTAGAAATTTTTGACAGGCCCCTTTGTGTAGGCCGCTGATAATTAGAGCCTAAATGTTTCTGATTTACTCCCTACACTCACATTTGATCTTGGCATTCCGTGTTATTAAACTGTTCAGTAAAGTTCCGTGCTGTGTCTTTAAATCTGATTAGCTGGAAATTTTGAGACCACCAGTGAGCTAATTCATACCTGAATTTTCTGTAGGTATAAAATTAGAGGCACCAATTTGTGGCTTCAGAAAACTTTGTCCTTCAATAAAATTTAGATTAGTTGTGAATTACTGTCTTCTCAAGGCCAAGTACATTTTTGGAAGGCATGTACTGGGCTATATTTCAAAATAAAACTTTTTTTTTTCCCCCCAGAACTAAGGAGGAAAATCATAAGGGGGAATATAATAAACATATAGTAAGTTTTGTGTTTGACTTCTTATCTTACAGCTATTTTTACTATTGTCTAAGCTCTGAATCCTTTAAAAGAAGACATGACAACAGCTTACATGAGCAAGTAACTTGCTGCAATCTAACAGTTCAGTAGATCAAACAGTTGATGTTTTCATCTCTGTCTATGCTGTGCTGTATTTGTTTCACCTGTGTTACTTTGGGTTGTGTTTACTCTGGTCCCTGATATGAATCATTTCCATTGGGTCTCTTTGAAGCTGTCCAAAAGAGAACTCATTGCTCAGGACTTTATGGTCTGCCTTAGGCGTTGGAACACATTTATGGCCACGTGGCACTTCTGGTTTATTTTCCTAAGGATGGAGTTTGCAGGGCAGCCCGCTCTGCAAACTTAGCCAGTGTATGGCTGATGTAGATGTGCAGCAGAACTGCTGTATGACTCCTAAACAAATTGGGTACTTTCTCCTTGAGCTGACCTACACAGCTATTTGTGTTCCTTCAATATCTCTGGGGTGAAATACCTGCTTGGAGAAGCTGCACAAAACTTGCTTCTTCTCTGTGGGAACAAAGGTGATTCCAGCGTGCCTCTGTTTCTGTAGACCTACTTACTCTTTGTACCTGCCCACGTAAGTTCACTCCTAGCAGAGCCTGGGGGAGTGTTGAAAAGAGATGAAAAAGGGAGTTCTCCAAATTAGGTAGATAATCTGTGTGGTCGTGTAACCAGAGTGTTATTAAAAAGTTTTGTACTGCTGGGGTTTGGGCTTTATCCCTTTTCAGGGCCTGTAATGAGATGATCAGAGGGCAGCTTGCTTATGGTCTTTAATAGTGACTGCACTGAAGACTTTAAATGAGCCAGGATCAGAAGGTCTGTACCCTTTCATTAGGCAAAGCAGTTGGCATTGAAGGTGAAGCTCTCAACTGTAAGACTTTATTTCTGTAGTGGCTCCTCAGTCCAGGACAGATGTACATAATGTGCCTGTCTTGCTGGAGGGAAAAACCTCCTTAAATGTTTGGAGAAAGTCAGATCTGCTTCGAACAGAAGGGTCAGTAACAAAATTCTACCTGCTTTAGTCTTTGAAATCTGGTCTTTTCAGCTCTTTCATCACCTGACTATTTTCTCTTATAGCATGACTGCAATTAGTTGAAACTTTTTTTGGATATTAGAAACTTTGTGTTTATAGGTGATATTGACTGTGGTGGTGCAAGACTCTCTGGGAACTCTGTTTTCATTTGTAATCTCAATTAAAACTGAATTCTGTAAGCATTCTATATTGCAATTCCTGTGCCATCTCCAACTATTGTTGAACAGGCTAGTTCATGCTGAAACAATTATTTGGGGAAGTTGTCTCAAGCTGTGAGGATATGATTTGATCAGTTAGGCAGTGGAAGGGACTGATATGAGTCCTTGTAAAAAGTCCCTAACTCTATGCTTGCTTATTGAATTTCTTGCCTTCCTGCCAACCACTTAAGGCCTGATCAATTTGGAAAAGATCTTAAATATCAGACAAAGATGAATGGAGGTGGGAAAGGCATGCCAAGGTGATCACAGCAAGTCCCTGACATTGCTGCTGCTACATCTTTCTGGCCTGGACCCTCCTCCCTGGTGATGGGGTAAGGGTCAGGGGTAGGATGGTGGTTGCTCTAAGGGTTTGGGTGGTAGTTTGTTTAATTTGTAGGGGTATTGGTTAGCATAGTTTTTAGCAGTAGGGTTCAGGTAGTGGTTGGGGTCTTTCAGTCTTAAAATGACAGTAAAGAAGAAAGTGAACATTTGTAGAACACTGAGGCTGAAACAATTTTAAATTTCTTTAGTCCTGGCTGTATTACTTTCTTGCTTATAAACAGTAAGTAGCAGTAAACGGTTGCTGCATTGACAGTGTAAGAGATGTAAACTACCCATTGCTGGTGTTTGAAGACAAACAGGAGCACTGAGATCTGCACAAAATAATATTTTGTTTATGCTTAGCAAAGAACAATATTCAAGGTAGTGTAAACTTGTTGAAAAGTAGATGGAAGTGCATCAATTTACAAATTCCTAGGGATCCAAGCATCAATACTCTCTTCCTGTAGTATCACTAGATAATGCTGTCCAGGCAATGGTTCTTCCGCAGGTCCTGCCACATCCTGATGTGAAATAGTTGATTTAAGCTCTGGTAAAGTTAGAAAGTCAGATGTACATGTTCACTTAGTGCACAGAGGCTGTTTTCCTCTATTTACACTGCCATTAGTACCTTAAAGTCAGTTTTGGTTGATGTAACTGCAAAAACATTTGGTTCTTGTTCAGGGTAGCAGTAGAGTTAATGAGGTTTCACAGAGCTGAGAGCGTGAGTGTAAATGTCTGTACATTTGAGCAATTCCTCCCTGAAGAAGCACCATTTCACTTTTTGCCCTGAAAAGCAAAGAGGCTTGAAGAAACCATATGAGGTCTATTGGTGGTTTGAGATAATTATACAGAAGCCAAAGATTTATGCCGTTATTTTCTCAGGAAATCATCAAAACCTTATGTGTGTCTTGGCTTTGATAGAATTATTTAATATGAGCGACATATTACAGTACAGTAAATATTTTATGCTTCACAGAGAAATAAATGTATTGTAACTTGTGACATACATACTAACTCTGCATGACCCCTTTGTCAGACTTACACTAACATAAAAAATAAACTACTTAACAGATGCTCTATTGCTAATCTCAGGGGTTTATTGCTTCCACACATTTTTATGAAGACATTAATTTTCCAGAAGTATTCTTCCTGGAGTATTCTGAAGTATCTTCAGAAATTAGCAGTTATCAGTCTAACACATGGCACCTCCTGGAGACCTGATCTGTAGCCCTATTTCACTTTTTTTTGTTTAAGGAGTCTTTTTGATTTGCCTGAGCTATATGTGTACTTTTGAGGATTAGTAGAAAATAATTTGTATATAACTTAGACATGCATACTGGAACTAATAATACTAATTATTTAGTTTGTATATTAGTGTTGCAAAGAGATTCTAGAAGATTGCACTTCTAAAATTTTAGTGGGTTAGGCCAGTCCATTACTTTTAAAAAATGCTGTTTACAATTCTAATTTTAAGATGTTGGCTTCTTTAAATGGAACGTTTGTAAGGAGACTATTATTATTATACTACAGATGTTAGTTTTGGCATAATAAGAGTATATTTCACAATCCATATGTCAAACTGGTTTATAACAAAAAATGTTCATTAAGCTGTAATTGAGGCTGAATCTTTACTTGTAAGGACAGAGTTGAAAGTCAAGCAGTAGCTCAGAAGGTTGGGTTCCACATGAATGTCTGAATAAGCAAAGCTTGAGTTTGTTCTAACAGTGTGTGTGTGATCTTGGGTGCCTTTGTAGCAGGAAACTCAAAGTCATGCTGTCAAGATTGTGAAATCCAAATTTTGTTTTGTCTCATTCTTTCTCTATTAACATTTCTTGGAAATCTATCTGTTGTCAACCCCATACACCCTGTTCTTTTTTCTTTAGCTATTACTTCTAATAAGAAAGCAAAGCGAGAGACTTTGGATAGAAGCGCAAATAGCAAGTTTGTAATTGAGACTGGACTCCAAGAGCTCAGAATACAGTCAGGTCTTTGGGTTTTCTCCCTGTTGACTTATAATTTACTCTTGGTAGAAAAATAAAATTATTGTCTTATTCTATTGTACCTTTAGTTGCATAATATGTGAAGCTTGATACATTGATCATACGAACTCATTTTCTGGTTTAACTGTATTTTTCAAGGAAAGAGTTTGCTCTACTGCTGTGTCCTGTGTGGGATAAAATCCAGTCAATATGAAAATCATAGTGGATTTTTCTTACTGTCCTCCCTGGCTTTCTTCCAGTTGGCAAAGATGCAGTAAATAGATCCTGTTGTGGTATACATCCTCTGTTTTGACCCTTGAACATCAGGCCAGACCTGAGAATGAGTGGCTTATGTTCTCACAGGTTTAAACTGAAATCCATGGCCATGCTGGAATGAAAGTCCATACAATATGCCACTATCTGGATATCAAAAGCATTACTGAGTGGATACAGGAGACTTTAATGGATGCAAAAACTAAGTAAGGCAGAATTTTTCTGACACCTTAACAAGTGAGTAAAAAAAGCCCTTTTGGGCAGAAGCCATTGGTGTTGCTTTTGTTACAGTTGTATTTTTCACAAAAGCTCTGTCACTAAAGATATCCAGTACAAAATTATCCTGCAGCTGAGAGCATGTAGCTAAAATTAAGTGGAGTAGCTAAAATTAAGACTAGTCTGTTTCTGTAAAATAATTATCTCCCTAATTTTAAAATTATTTTTGTTGCCTATGCATTTCTTACTGTGTGGATACACTTTGGGTTTTTTTATACAGTAAATGTAAGAAAATTACTGGTAGCTTGGGATGTGAAATAGGTACATTCAGGGAAAAGCATGCGTTTGTTACTGCTTTGCTCAGTATTTATTTCCAGAGCCTACTAGAACAAAAGTGGCACAATATAGCTGCAAGAGAGAGAAGGAAAGAAAGGGATATGTTACTAGTCCATCCTGGAGGGTTGCTGCAGGAGTAGGTGCTGATGTGGGCCTGTGCCTGAGCCTTGTGTCTGCCCTGCTTCTGCAAGGGTCTGCGGCTCTGCAGGGAGCCAGGAGGGTCCATTCCCAGGACAGCTGACCTGGACTGGCCAAAGGACTTTCCACACCATGGACAGCCCAGCCCAGTTACAAACTGGGGGAGTTGGCCAGAGGCCGCTGGTTGCTGCCCAGGGCTGGGCTGGGCATTGGTCAGCAGGTGGTGAGCAACTGTACTGTGCTTCACTTGTGCTCCTTGGGTTTTATCTCTCTCCTCCACTCCTTTTTATTGCAATGATTATAAGTAGCGTTCTAATCATTGTCATTATATGTAATTTGTTTCAATTATTAAGCTGTTCTTATCTCAACCCACGAGGTTTAGTGGTTTTTTGGTTGCTTTTTTTCCTCCCTGACTTCCCTCTCAGTCATATGAGGAGCAGCTGCATGGTGCTGAGCTGCCAGCTAGGGTTAAACCCTGACAGATTTATATTGGATTAGTTTGGTCTTATGCATTTGCTGTATTAGGCATGAAAGATTATCTTGTGATCTATGCTTATCTTGTAAATAACTTTATCTATGCCTAGAAACATAAAAGAATCCTATAAGTGTCAGTGCTAAATAACAATATGCATTGAATGTAGGCAAAAATTCCTCCTACTCTCAGAATTGTGGCTGATTTCCTGGTAAAAGCATGATCATATCTATTACTAACTTGCAGTGCAGCTGGGTGTCTGGCAGTGCTTGTCCATGGGAATTCTCTGATTCTAGGTGCTTCTTGCAACACGCAGAAAAGTTAAAAGTTAATTGTAAAAAGAGAACGGTCTCAGACAAATGGTCCAAAAAAATGCCCCAGTGCTTAAAGCCATGTGATTTTACATGGGAATTGTTCAGAAGAGGACCTGACTTTGAAATGAACTTCCATCTCAAATTCATTGTAACGTTTGTGGGTAATATTTCTTTGTGGTTGTTTTTATTTCTTCATTGTGGAGTAATGAAATATGAATGATAATTTAAAATTTCCATCAATTTTACTTTCTGACCAGGAAGTCTCTTCTTAACTAAGCACCTTTACTAGGTTTTTAACATCCAGAAGCGGTCAGGTGTACTTTTAAAGCTTATTTGAACACATGCTGAGACACTGGAGGCTTGGTGGTGTTTGAGGTTCTGACACACTCTGCTTTTTGGCAAGTAATGTTCAATTATAACTGGGATGAAGGGGACGGATAGGGCATTCCAGCAACAATGGAAAGGTGACGCTAAATCTTAGACCTTCTTCCCAGCACATCAATTGTGCAGCAGACTAGTGAGGGATTTCTAGGGGCAGTATTCATGCACCTTTTCTGTCTCCCACCATGCCTTATTAACATTTCTGCCCGGCCTCTTGTTAGGTCCCTGATCAATGTTATCTCCCCAAAGGTTTGCATGCAACCAAATTGTGATTTGTCTCCATAGATCTCTATTAGTTCTCCATTCTCTCAAAGAAGGAGGGTCTATTTCTTCCCTTTTTCCTTCGTGGCATTAATTTGCTGCCTAGAAAAAGGAGAAGCTTTGATGCAGTCCTTTGTGGTGGTTCAAAATGCCTCCCCCCCTCCCGCTGTGAGATATTCTCTCTCTCCTGGCGCTGCGATTCTGACAAACCCATACATGGAACATGAAAGCTTTGCTAAAATGCTGCCTCCTGTGCATCAGCAAAGAGTCTGTCAGGATCTGCTCTGTGGTAATAGCAGGGGGATTCTGAAAGGTGAAAAAGGCAATTTGAGGGTTAGGAAAATGAGGGACTTGCTTAGATGCTTGGCTCACTCTAACTTCAAGGACAGTTGGACATATCAAGATTTGTTACCAGCTTCCAAAATCAAAGGTTGTGGAATTGGGTCTTGGCTGTTGAGTGGCTGGAAGATAAGCCTGATGACTCTCATATAAAGTTTTTGTGTGTGTAGGGATTTTTAGTAGTTTTGCAGTTGATTAAATAAGAGTTAAGCTTCTCTCTGAAAAATAAAGGAGCTAAAAATGAATCTGAAACTTTTGTGCACGATACACTTAGGCACAAGTGTGTCACGATGCTGTTCTCAGGTAGCAGGCAGCCTGCTCAGGCAGCGTGGGTTGGAGGGGTCCTGCTGTGGGAAGGGGGCTCAGCTGATGCATCCCACTGCTCACAAACATCTATCTTTCTTTTCTTTTTTTTTTTTTTTTTTTTTTTTTTTTTTTTTCAATCCAGTGAATACTGCAGCACAACCAGCTCTTGACATTTTAGGCATCTTCAAAAAGAGCTGACTTTTAAAGTAGGTCTTTTACTACTTAAAGATTCAGTTTTGCTCATTTTTTTTCTGAGGCAGTATGTGGTTTATGTAGTTTGCTTTATTACACCCACTCTGTCCACTGAATTTGCTGGTTTTCTTTACTATTTATAAGTAACAATCAATAAAATATTAATAGATGAGATCCTTTGATTTACTTTACAGTGCATGTAGATGGTATTATAAAATCATTCCACTCGATTTTTTTTCAGTTTTTCTCAGTGCTGTTTACCTCATTAGTACTTTAATTCATGCAGATTAGGTTAGTCTCTACTGGAAAACAAAAATTCCTGAATCAGAAGCCCCATGTTACCTTTGATTCTCTTCTCCTTGAACTACAGTAGATGCTGTGGCTTGGGAATCAGGGGGTTTGAAACAGTCCTGTAAATGGGATGGTGAAAAAGGATCTTTATTTTATACATAAAATAAGAAATGGTTTCCATCTGAAAATAATTGTGAGAACTTTTCTACAGCACCCTATTAGATGCAACCCTGATGTGCTCTGTGCACAGTGGAGAAATTGCAAAACGTGTTTCTCATAGCGCCAGAAAACTCTCTATTATATCTATGCCACATTAGTGAGAGAATATATCCAGTGGTTTGCTTCATAATTGTGAGGATGTAATTTACACTTCACACTTGTTTTTCTTTGTCCACTCCAGCACTCCACTCTAAAAAAAATCTCTCTAACAAAATTATGCTATAGGGGCGCATAGATATTTCCCTTAAAAGTACTGCATGATTCATGCACTGTGTATTGCCAAGTCCTCTGCTGCAGTGTCTCAAAGGAAATGCTTTAATCTTATAAATAAAACTATAAAAAGTCATTGGCATGGTAGTCAGTCCCTGTGTCACTGGCATTTATCATTTGTTGATAATGCAGAACTGGAAGTGTCAGCTGACAATTACTGAATTAGGCCTTTTCCCCCCAGTATCCAATAGCCTCTGATTTGTATGTTCACTATACAATGGCTAGAGGTAGGTATGACTTGTGACTGCTCACTTGGGGAAATTATTTAGGCATATATTCACATATTTATTATTTTCTTGATGCCACCATGCAAACGTTTATTTTCCATTGCCAGGAGCTCCCTGTAGTCATGTGCAGCTGGAGGTCTTGGAAAACTTGGCTGAGACTGGGTAGAGGGAATACTAGTGGAAATTCAGTCCTGATATTTTTAGATTATCCATTTTTTATATATGCGCTTTGACTACTTTTTCCTATCGTAAACCACTAACTATATTTATGAAAGAAGAAATTACTTTCTTTTCATATGTGATTCTCTTTGTTAATAAAGATGCAGAAATTCTCTGGATCCAGTTGAAGAACACTTTCCCTTCCCCCCAAATTTGTCTCCCCCCCAAATTTGTTGCTGACTTTATTGCAAACTAAATACTACAGAAACAACCAGTAAGTGGGGTTTTTGCTGCAGAAAATAATGGAAATGGGATTTGGCTCAATCCAATTGCTGTGCCTTTTTTCATAATGAATGAGCACTGCAAGCGAATGGATGAACAAATCGGTGTTTAATGCATTCCTTTATCTGGGATGGGTGTAATTGGAAATGTGGTCCTTGGGAGACCTGTGCAACTTCTGTATATGATTCATAGTAAAAGAGATAAATGCATTAAAATTTGTTGGCAAACTTTGTTCATTTTTATTGAATTTTACCTACTTGCACAAGTGATTGTATGAACACCACGTATAATGTGGAGAACAGTCTAGTGACTCCAATTAAATTATACCTCATATTTTATTTCCCCTTTGAAACTACCTTTTATGTGCAACATAATTCATTTTTGTTTGCATTCCTTCTTTAACCCCAGTTTTGCCAGTTTCATCTCTGTCAATGTAAAAATCAATTTCAGTGCTGACTTCCTGGGCAGGTCAAATATCACTGTACCTGATCTTGCACTATTGACAACTACACATTAATGTGAGGAGTAAATATATTTTTGGAGTTAGCAATGAGAAATTTTAAACATTTCTTTAGGGTTTTTAAGTCACTTTTTTTTTTCTTTTAATCTCTGTTAATAGAAATTACTTTGCCTTTGAGACCTTCAAAGACTTTAGAGAATGGAGTTTTCTGCATAGACAACTTGACACCTAGGTGTCCTCAGTTGCCCGAGTTTTCCTATGGACTAGGATAAGTGTATGCCCTTGATTTCTTAAGAAGGAATGGATATTGGATTGGTCCTAATATGTGTGACTGCAGAAATTTTTCCAATAAAACAAATGTTCTGGCATGACATATTATAACAGTGTCTTTATTGAACATATGTATCAGGTGCTGCATTACTAATATGTGTTGAAATAAATATTTCCATGATTGTGACATGCCTGGGAGGTGCGGATGGGCCAGTGAAGTAATATAGTGACAATATCAGTATTCAGTAAAATGAGTAAATGCCTAATATCAAATGTAACCCTGTGAAAGTCAATTTACCTGTAAGCATATGTTCAAGTGATTTGTTGGATTGAACATTACTTGCAGAATACTCTAGTTCCGAAAAACAGAAAATGAAGGTTGTTATATTTCAATAGAGGGAAAAAATACCTTCATTTTAGCAGATATAACCTCTATTTGCTATCTAGCTGATCTGCAAAAAGAATTGTCATTTGCATGCCTGTTTTTCAAACTTTGTGTATTCCAAAAGTGTGGAAGTTAACCTTAATAACACATATTTTTGTTCTCTGTTGTCTGAAAGGCAGAAACCGAGCTGCCAAATTTTCTACCAACAAGTAGGAAGAGAGGGCAGTCTTGCTTGAGTTCAGGCATGAGTAGAATAATTTAGATGGACTGGTCTAAGAGAAATAATTTTGATAAAATGTTCTTTACCTTGGCACTGAAGTTTTGCTTCATTAAGATTATGCCCTTATACTTTGATAAAGAGGTGGCAGCCTCCAAACTGGCACTATCTTACTATCTGTTCTTAATACTAGAATGCCTTCAGAAAGCAGTGCTGATAATGCATTTACTGCTTTGAGAATTTGGCTAGAGAGTTATATGTAATTTCTATTAATAAAAATAATAAAACCCATTTTCTCAGTGCTTTCTGTATAAAATATAAGAATCAGGAGAGCTTCAGGGTTAATTAAAGAACTTTCTCATTCTCTTATGAACTATTTTGATGCTTTATTGCACTACACTTGCCTTCCATGAGGAATTTTGGAGTATGGGATATCACATAAATCCCTACAGTGTGTCCTTCTGGCTTCCTAATTTGGAGTTGTAAAAGTGGCGGATAGACTCAGACACAACTTGGCATTAAATGCGTGTGCCCAGTGTAATCAGTGATGGCCATGATTTATTAAAGGTAAAATGTTAAACAGTCTGTGATGCCAAATACCTTCTCAAGTGTCATGTACTTCTGCTGAAGCGTAAACACAAGCAGACAATAATATTCTGATAGCTTTTCATTATCTTTAACTCTTGTGAAAATATATTCAGAGGTATCCAACCTAATACAACCACATCTTCCCCTCAGGCTTGGTACCACTGTCCAGAAATGGAAGTGTTCCTGTATATTTCCCTGTCACTTAAACAAACTGTGTTATCACAGTGATGCTTATAACCTGAAAACTTCACAAATATGACATCCATTTTGATTTTAAGTTTCATATTCTGAGTTTTTCCCCTGCAGTGGGTTTCATTTTGTTTGGTTTTCATTTCAGCTATATGAAAACAGATCTGTGGTTTTCTAGAGAAGTCAGTAATTGATTTAACCTGCTGGCACTGCTGCAAGGTCTGGCTGTTGATGTTTCTGTAGCAGAATCAGTGTCTCACAGTGGCTTCAGTGTCTCCTAGAGGCTATGTAAAAAGGATATATTAAAAGGAAAGGGTAGAGATCAGAGGAATGTACTCAGGTTCCATACTTCTGCTTGTGTCCATTATTTTTTCAGAGTTGTATTTATCCTGGCATGTTTTACCAATGTGTTTTTATCACAATGCTCCAGAACATTGCACTTGAGTGTTCAGCTTTGTTTCTTTTTTAATCACTCTCTTGTTTATCAGACAAACATAACTTGGGGAAAAAAAACAATGCTTGAATGCTTCAGAGTTGGTTTGTTAGTGGATTAAAGAACAAGTAAACGCATATATTGAGTATGAAAACAGAAGAACCAAGCTCATTTTCTCAGTCATTAGTTTTTCTTGTTTTGTAAGGACAATTCAGAGGGGAAGATGTTACTTGAAGATGCAGGAAAAAAGTGCAGAATTTTTATCAGTGTTATTGCCTGGTTTGGGTGGCTCTCTGTGGAATGTTAATGGAACTGGCTGATATACACAGACAGCTTTGTGAGGTGGGGATTTCCTTTTGCCAAAAACCCTCATGCCAACCCCAGTCTCTCAAGACCAGTGAGGATTTTTTCTATTTGAGACTTTTATTTTTGCCAGCATAACGTAGAGTGTTTTCAAGAAACCAAAGTTGTTGGTCTTAACTGAGACTAGCTTTATCCAAACTGCCTCCCTTTTCTGCTATCACTTACACAAGTTTTACTGTTTTACATTTACTTCCTAGTTTGCCACCCAATAGCTGTATGGGTTTATTAAAGTTATTTTAAGGTTAAATAGACATACAATGGTCATTTTGTCTGTTCTGCTGTGTAACACACACCTAGAATCTGCTGCAGTAACTATTGCATGAGGTATAATGTGGTTCCTGGTTGATTTAGAGCTTATATTTCTAGGAGAAATTGAAAGCTGATTTGGAGACTTCAAGTGACAGAATTCAGCACATCTGTAGTCAAATTGTTCTAAGGTTTGATCATTCACATGATAAAATTGTGTGGTATATTTGTATTCTAAATCAGTTCATCTCCAGCTTTAAGCTACTGGGTATCAGATGTTGAAAATTCAGCTGTGATTTAACAACACTATTCAGGAAAAAAATCCTAAATTTATATGGAAAGAGGAGAAAGATTTTTGCAAGAAAAGTATGTACCTTTTGGGGGGGACCAATTTTAAAAAATTGAAAAGAACTTGTGTTGAGCAATTATAAACATGAAACAGTAGGGGAACGTAGGGAGGTAAAATTGCCTTTCTCATTCTCTGCCAGTCTAAGCCTGTGATGAAAGGCTGGAATGTGATTTGTTAGTGGTACTGAATAATGCAAGGACAGCATTTTTCCTAGGATGAAACACACAACTTCCCAGGGCCATCCCTGAAAGGGGCAGGCTCAGCATGCAGCCAGGAGCCAAGCAAGTTTCCTGAGCAGAGGGAATGCAGATGCCATCGTGGCCAAGTTTTATGTCCCCAATAGATTTGCCAGGCTGCACAGCTGAACTAAATCTAACCCTTGCTGAATTGCTCTCTGCTGTGCAGCCTACATTCAGAAATGTATTTCACATGTCCCCAAGACTTCACTGTGAGGAAAAAAAACACCCTTATTGTGTATACAAAGGCTTGAAAAACTCTCATTTTAAAGATTAATATAAGCCACTTTGATTTATCAGTGAAATGTGCCTCCCATCAGGTGTTGAACCAATGGACAATCCATTGGGCAAGGGAGAAGAAAATGAACACCGTTAAATCATTTTTTGTCCCTTTTAACTGTCATTTTATCCGTTTCCTACCATGTGAGTGTTGTTGTGACAATATTTGGTGCATTCAGTCATTCACTGGCTGTTGTGTATTTTATTTTTTTCTGAAAACTGCTGCCACTGGGGAAGAAAGCAAAGCAAAACAATTGCCACAGGTCAAACTTAGAAGAATCCAATTTTATCAAGAGAAGTCTAGAATTCACAAGCTCTAATCTGATGTCTTAAAGTCCCTCAGGTCAACAGTGAAACAATCCAATAAAAGTGGCTTAAAAATGTAGATCTTTATAGAATTTGTATCACTGGCCTAACATATTAAAAATTGAATGAGTTAATTGATTTGGTGAGCGGGGCTTTGTACAGTTTTATTATGAAAGGTTTGCATTTATCTGTAATAATAAATAACAATAGCAAAAGCTAATAGCAACCGACCCCAGGTGTGTTGTGGGTGCTGGTTGGCGGGGCTGAACATGAGCCCAGCTGTGCCCAGGTGGCCAAGATGGCCAATGGCTCCTGGGCTGTGCCAGCCACACTGCGGCAGCAGGACCAGGGCAGCGATTGTCCCCCTGTGCTGGGCACTGGTGAAGCCACACCTCAAATCTTGTGTCCAGCTCTGGGCCCTCGGGACCAGGCACTCATTGAGGGGCCCGAGGGTGTCTGGAGAAGGGAATGGAGCTGGGGAAGGGTCTGGAGCTACAGGCTGAGGAAGGGCAGCTGGGGGGCTCAGCCTGGAGAAAAGGAGGCTCAGGGGCACCTCATCAACAGCTCCCTGACAGGAAGGTACGGCCAGGTGGGGGTCAGGCTCTTCTACCAAAGCACCAGGGGTAAAACAGAAATGACCTCGTGCTGTGCCAGAGGAGGCTTAGATTGGAAATTAGGAAAAATCTCTGCATTGAGAGGATTGTCGTGCTCTGCCCCAGGTGCCCAGGGCAGTGGTGGAACCAGCATCCCTGGAGGGATTGAAAAGATGTATAGATGTGGCACTTGGGGACATGGTTTAAAGATGGACTTGACAGTGTTAGGTCAGTACTGGGACTTGATCTTTAATATATTTTCCAACCTAAATGGTTCTATGATTTTAAATCTAAAAGAAAATAATGATAATTTAGTACTGCACTGGGGAAAAAAGGAAGCAATGTGAGTGTAATAAGCAATAACTTAAGAATATCAATTTAACTATCATAAAGTTGACTTAGGGTTAGCCATGATTAATATATAATATTTGCTAGTTTATCTTTTGTGTTATAATAAATTAAAAATATTCCTCCCCCTGAGACATGGAAAGTTGTAGATAATGAAACAGGACAGTAACCACTTACAAAAAAGCTTTGGTGTTTAATGCTTAAGGTAGTTTTAATATAATGTCATGCAGTGATGAAAATACCTAAGTTCAGACATACATAGAAAACCTTTTTAAGTAAATACTTATTTATACTTTCTTCATGTTGATACTGTATGATTCATTCATCTCATGTCTATGTATTACTAACCTGAGGTGCTACACTACATCAAAAATAACTTCAAGACAGACTATTTTAAGTTCACAATTTCTTTAAAATAATCCAACCATACTTTCAAGGCAGAGGCTGTTTGACATTTGTTCACATGATAGATCATTTGTTGGTCTTTAATTAAAGGATAGTAAAAAGCTTGGTGTTTAAAATAATACTTTTAAATTATATAGTGGAACGCAATTAATACTGAAAATAATACTTTTTTTTCCCATTGCCTTATCTCTCAAAAAAGCTGTTTGTTTAAGAAACACTAATAATAATACAGAATCCCTTCAGAATTTTGAGAATAGATAAAAATAATATTTGAGTCTTGACTGAGCCAGCAGTTAGAAAGTGGTGCAGCATCAGTTGATGAGCATGACTCTGCAGAGGCATCGCTTAGGATTAAACACAGGCTTTAAAAAATGGTCAAAAAATGCTGCTGCTTCCTGGGCTTAGTTGAATCAGGGAGGCAGAGCTGCACCAAACTAACACTGCGTACTCCACTCTGTTATTCCGGTTATGAGTGTCTCTGCTGACCTTGTGGGGTTGGTCTTGGACGGGACATACGCACCAGTTTGTGGGTTCAAATCAGGTCCTGGTCTGGTTGCTGTTGAACCAGGGTGATATTTAAATGCATCTTAAATAGAGATGAAGTGAAAAGTAAATTTGATTTTTTTAATCAAATCACTTAACATTAAAAAAAAAAACAACAAACCAACAAACAAAACAAACCCTTATTTTTCTCCAAACCTAGGGCTTGTGAATCTAAAGGTGATAAAATAATTTCATTCATGTCACACTCACAAATGTCATTTTCTTCAGTCCTTGCAAAGCTATAACCTGGGACTAATGCTTTTGTAAGGAATACAGTGTAGAATGTTATTCTCCTTTTGTTTTGAGCTATTAGTTATAGGTTGAAAATATTGACTGCCTTTGTAGTAAATGTACAATAGATCCACTCTTCAAAAAGTACATGTAGGAAAATCATACACAGCAAGAAAATCTTGGCTTGTCTCCTACATAAAATACATTCCTCTCTCTGAAATATCAGCTGTACTGTTGTAAGTACAGATGCAAGAAAGAATGTTGGGGCCGTGGCCAGTCTGGAACGTAAGTCAGTATTCTCTGCACTTACCAGATTTAGAAAAAGTGCTTTCATGGATAATGTTCACTGAAACTTAGTGAGTGAATGCAGGGAATTGTCAGTCTCTCTGTAAAAACTCTGTGAGTTTTCCAGTATATTGCTCTTCTTCCCTAAATAGTTCGGCACAGGATTACCTTTTCGTGTTTATGTAGAGTATTGAAATGAAATGGAAATTTATGTGCTCACTCTGTAAGAATTATTTCCTAAGCATTAACCTGGCCAGAAAAGACTAAAACCAACCAACAACAACTTCTAACATGATGATTTGATACAATTGTTGCATAAAGGTCTGTGCTCCATTAAAATAAAGGGCTTTCTCAGTCATTTTAACTTCAGTGTGGTTCCCAAACTAATGAAGACTAAAGCTGTTCTCACTCTGTCTGCAGCCCTGGAAACACTATATGCACAAACAGGGCACTGGCTTCTTGTTACTGCAGCTTCCCAAATTCAAAGGGTAGAAGCTGCAAGGAGAGGAAAAGAAACAAAATATATTCATTTTTTTCAGAAAGTGTAACAAATGCCTGTCTACAAGCCATGGGTTCACTAATAAAACATTTCAGTCTAGGGAGGGTGTTCAAGGGTTTTTTGGTCTTTTTTTTTTTTTTTTTAAATTTGGATCATTTGATTTGGTTTGTTTGTTAGTTTTGGTTTTCTGTTTCCTTCTTTCTTTCCTGATTTGTTCATTTCGTTTCCCTATATCCCACAATTCGGTTTGGCTAGGGCATATGAATGCTGTACTCCTCCCAAACTTAAGAGCACATGTGACTCCTTATCCTAGTAGTACTCTGCATAATTTCCCGCTTAAAAAGATAAAAATAGCTCGAGGTTCTCTGCTGCTGACTGCCATTTTATCTTCCTGTTTTGTAGCCTCATTCACAGGTAAAGCAGTAGGAAATGCTGTCTCCACCATAAGAACTTTATGCTTTGAGAAGAAATGCTTTTTCATGATGTCAACTCCTAGTATTTCATCACAAAACACTTTAAAAAATGGTGTGATTCATGACAGCAACGTGGAGAGCTCTGCCCTTTGCATTCTCACATTTTAAGCTGTTCCTTCTGGCTTTGGCTTTCCAGACTTTATTTCAGTGAGATGCAAAAGATAACATCCCAGCATCAATACTGAAACTCTGTGCCTGGATGCTGCTGTAATTGACTTAAAGCTGTTAAAATTCACAGGATCATCAACATGTACCTCAATTAATCAATTTTTTAGGAACACAGAATCGACAGTTTAATGAGAAAAGCTTTCCCAGGATCACAGTCCCCTCCTCCTCATTACGAGAGTCAGTCTTACATTAAAGAAATGGTAAATCCTATTTGATTTCCCTTTCATGAAAGACTGAGCTGTCCCGGGTGTAACCTTTCTTTTTGCTGGCTGAGGAGGACAAGTGCTAAAGTAATGAGATAATCAATAAAGGTTGTTTTTGTATTGTCCATCTCACATACAGCTGGGGATGTTCTGTGCTTCCCTCGGTTTTTGCTCCTTTGCTCATCCAGCCCGTTACTGAGAGCGCCAAGCAGTTATTCAAGGTCAGGCAGATCCTTGGTTTCAAACTTTTCTTTGGCTCTTCTCCCGTTGTCATTTGAATTAGCCGGAGCTCATCAACACAGCTTTTCAAAAATGCTACCGAGATTGTGGCTTAACGAACTGAGAAATGAAGGTGTTGACCTTACCTTTTTAGAGGGGACCGCAGGATGGTTTTCCTCATGGCTTCGTTGGACTCATTGTGGAATAACCCCTTCAAGTAAATGTATTTTTTCACAGGTCCCCTACAAAGATACAGGATATCTCTCAATTAGCTGCAGTATTCCTTTAGAGCTCAAACATCTTGGAGTAAGTTAGGTGAGTGGTGTAATTTGCTGGAGAGTTTATATCAGGTCACTGAAGTTTTAAACTGTGCAAAATTCGGTGTGTTAGAATCCCACAGATTTAAATTATTTAAATATTTGCATTTCAGTATTACCTGAATCTGAGGTTTTCATAACTCATCTCTCATTTCCTGAGAAGAACACTATTGTACAGGGAATTTTCTGGTCTGCGGTGGGAAAGATTTTAAGATAGGAACAAAAAAACCCCAAAGTTTAACCACTCTATTATTTTGGGGTTTTTTTTAAACTTGAAATAAATTTCTTGGTGGCCTACATGTGCTCCATGCATGCAGGCTTACACAGTGACTTATCCAGACTGGGAGGAATCGAGCATGCTGCATTGCGTGTTTAGAAAAGTATGAAAACACATTATTTAATTCCATTCATTCCAATTAAATTTCAGTAGGGTGTGTGAATTCTGGGATAATTGTTTGACTGTGGTATGAAAACTTTTCTTTTGCTTCCTTTCCCTATTCATGATGTGATTTGCATAATAATTCTTTAAATTCTGGCCTGTGAATATTATCTCATTAACATAATTACCTAATTTCTTGTTTTTGAATTACAATAGATAAGTAATAATAGTCTTAGCTTATCATCACACTTTCTTCTGTGCTTTGTGATCACAGTAAACAGATGAGCAATGAGGTGGTTTTTTGGGTTTTTTTTTTGTTTTTTTTTAAAGGAGGGACTATTCAAATCTCAGGATGATTATGTGCCCCATTTATGCACATGCAAACTCCCCAGGAGATTTCAGCTACTGACTGCGGCATCCTTTCAGGCACCTACCTGAAGTCTAGCTCTTCATTAGGGCTTCCTCTTCATCAGGAACTAGTTGTACTCTATTTGAACACCACAATGAGCATTAAATACCATTTTTTTCCTTTAATTTCGGAAAATTAAAACCAAATTATTAAAGGATTTTAGTCCCTGCAGAGACAGGTCTCAGGCACCTATGCTGATTTATGGAGAAACTGTGGTTATAGGAAAAATAAAATGCGTTCAATTGCAGTTACAAGCTCATTTTCTGTAGATATTTAATGTCTAAATTATTTGTACTGGCATCAATAATCTCCCAGAATACACTAAAACTGCTTTTGCATACAGCATGTTTTGTGTATTTGCAGGTCTCTCCTGCAAAGGAAACTCATTTTCAGACAGATCCTTAGACCTAATTTGCTATTTTTAACATATGAATATTTTCCACATAAACACCAATGCTGGAATATACAACAATACTTAACTGGGGAACCAAGTAAGACAATTACAGTTTTCAATTATATCTGAATATATTTGGTCTTAATAAAACTTTATTTCAAAGTGCTTTAGAGGTTTTTATATTGGAGCTGCTGTTCTGCAAGTCTCTGCAAGGAGGTCCTGAGGTGGTTTTGAGAGATCTAAAACCTTGCTTTTTCCCAGAAAGTATTAGCTCTAATTAGGCACATTCCCTGAAACTTAAGTATGGCATAAAAAGGATATTTTTAAGAGCAAAAAGCCATATAATATACAGGCTATACTGTTCTTTTCCAGTCTAACCCAAGAAGAAAGTATGATAGTGCTCAAAATCCATTTAACACAGCTCTAAAAACAGAGAGATTCTAAGATCCCTACTCATCAGGTCTGTTTACAGGAATATTGTCATTGGGCTTCCAGCTGCATGAAGCAATGCTGGTGGGCGAGGACACGAGAGCTGGGCTCCTGTCCCCAGGAGTTCATGTGCCCCTTTATCTGGCCATGGCCATGCCCTATTTCCAATTAATTTATGTGTCTCGTGCATGATCCTTGATTTGTAAAAGAAATTACTTTGAGGAAGGAAAGATTTTCAGCACTTTTGTTTAACTGTGCTAAAAGAAATCATTATGTAGCAAAGCTCTAGAAAGACTTTGTGAAATTTCCAGTGTCAGTTAAAAGTAAATATGGAAGAAAACTTCAGAAAGCAAAAGGCCTTGTGGGGCTTTTACTTGGCCAGATTGTTTGCTCTGCTGCTATTTGATATGTACATAAAACAAGAGAGAAAATTTCATGAGTATTTTGCTTTTTTGGTCTGTACCAAATCAGAAGCTTATCTGAGCCTCTCAGTCTTTTGTCAGGTGTGGTGAACAAGGTAAAGCTGGAGGAGAAAACGTGTAATTAATAAAAGCTGGTGGGGTTTTGTTATGTTTTGAGGGGGGAGGATATGTATAATATAACACAATATCACATTAGAAGGTGTAATATAATAATTGAAGCTGGGACCTGAACACCCATGTTTTGAGATTATTGCAAAACCTGAGGTAGATGCTTAATTTAGGTGTAGTTTGCCTTCATCCTGGTATTTTCAACAAGAGTGGTAGAACTTCATCAAGGAAATAAAAGTTCTTTCCACTGAATTCCTTAAGAGACAAATATTGGGATTTAGATTTTCAATCAAGAATTTTTGACCTAAATAATAAATTTGTTGTGTACTTGGGGGTTTACATTGTTATTGTGCCAATTTTTCTAAGAGCAAAGAGAGATGTTCCGGGAACAATAAAGCACTTTGCTCATGGAGGAGTGGAAAGAGAGATTATTACTTAATCGTTGTGTGCTGACATGGAAGCTGTCCAAAGTTAGGCTGGAAATTCTGGTTCTTTCCTCAGATTGTCAGCTCCTGTGACATTGTTGCAGCGCAAAGGATACCCATCCATAGTGTCCCTTTGAATTTTTAAAACAAAAACACAGTTAATATTTTATTGTGCTTTGAATCCTACTAAACATAAAATTATCCTCTTCCTTGTTTTGTTTGCACTGCATGTTTTTTAAGTGGGCATCAGTAAAGGCATGGAAATAGGGCCATTTTTATTCTAACTTCTGTAGAAAGCTTTTAGTGCAATACTAGCCTTAAACACTTTTTTTTTATTTTTTTATTATCTGGATCAGGGAAAATATCCTCATGAAAGAAGCAAAAATTTTGAGATAAGCTGTTCACTTTAAGTGTGTCTGCCAGGAGTAAACACGACGTTTCCAGGGTGTTCCCTTGTTGAAATAAATCTAAAAGACGCTGCCATAGTTTTATAAGTGGATCGTCTCTGTTTGTGAGGTCATTGTAGTCAAATAGGGCTGTACTGTGTATGCTCAGGAATGCTGTGCTCCTAATTCCCAGTTACACTGGAATTTCTGCTATCCACAGTGATGCACAAAAGGAGTTGCAGAAGGTGTTGTTGGATAAAATCTTCATGGACAGTTGTGTTTGAAACTGCTGTGCTGCTGGCAGTGTAGGAGGGATTTGTGTCAGCAGCCGGACATGGGGCAGTGTTTTTCTTCAGGGATATTTGAAAGAGCATAAACACAGAGAAATACTGTCTTAGTTCATGTGAATAAAGGTATCATATGTTTATATCAGTGATTTTGAGATCAAATTCCAGTGCATTCTCTGCCTGTATGTGACTGTTTAATTCTTGGAATTAAGCCCCTTTTGACAGGGAGAATCAAAGTTAGTGCAGAAATCTGGCTTAAAATGAGTAACACAATCAAGTGTCTTAAATTGTATTTTCAGATTGTGGCCAGATTATTCACCTATCCACACATACAGCACATGAGAAATTGATTTTGGATTACTGTGGTTAAAGGTAGAGGATACTACCTGAATTGCATCATCTGCAAAATTGGGATGTGAAAGTTTCTTGGATCCTGGGCTGATCCTCTGAACAGAAGTGATTTTTATTTTTTTTTTACTAATTAATTGAAAATTTATTTAACTTCCACAGAGCTCTGCAAAATCAAAGCTTTGATTTGAGGACCAGAGGGACAAAAATCTGAGGCAAAGCTTAACTAACCCACATACTTTTTCTACAAAACACATAATCAAGCAAATCTTATTTACTTCAGCAGTCTGGTACATAATTCTTTCCCTCTGAAAAAAACTCAAAGGATTGTATGGTAATATGGATGGTCTCCTGATACATCAAGTTGCATTGAAGTCTTTATCCTCTTTTTTGCAGGAATAATCTAGCAATCTAGGATCTTTAATTAGGCATTTATCTATAAACTATATAAGTTCACAAACCCCCATTAACTAATAGGAATTTAAAAAACTTTAGATCAACAGTATAAAATTCTGCCAGTTCTTTGAGCTCCAATTAAATGTTTTCTAATGTTCAGTATCTATCTATAATTTCAGTGAATTCTTAAAGTTTGCCTCTACATGCCATTGCTATAAATAGACATTATCTGCTGTGTCATTTCAGAGGCCATTATTTCATAAATTAAATACATGTAGAGAATAAAAAAAACCCTCATGGCTTTTTTTATAAGCAAGGGCTACATTAGGATGGATGTTATATTGATGTGTCTTAGAAACAAATGTTAATCAATTTAAAGGGTGAAGGGACAGTTTTCTAAATCCCTGTTTAAGGCCAATAGAAACTGCCTGTTTGTGAAAACAGCAACTTCCTTTTATTGTTGCTGCAGCTCTAAGTTAGAGATGCTTCCAGTTACCTTTCTGAGAGATGTTAACTCATTTGGAATAGTGGAAATAAACACTAGTAAAAACACATTGTCTCTCAGAGCAGATATATTCACTGCGGCCGTAACAGATTTGATGGTTATGAGGATGGTTTTTTCAAAAAAATTTCATAATAAAAGTAAAGATGCCTTTAGCTGGCAAGTGGAATTATGTTAAACCAGTTCTAACTGATAACAAAGCAGCAAGGATAATCTTCAGTTATTCTTTGGAAATATTGTAATAGAATTGTAAAAACAGGAAAACAGTAATAAAATTTACCAACCTTTTACATTAAACAGGTGTGAAATGGAGCTCCATAGCTGTTCTTCATTTGTCATCACATCATAAAGTAATAATATTTTAGTTGTCCAGGTAAATTCAGCTCTAAATTCCAAAAAGTTTTTTTTTATTTTTCAGCATTCATAAGCATGTTTTATAAATTTACTTTTCAGTCCTCATTTTTTGTAGGGACATATGAAGCTAAAGATGTGTCAGCACAAATATGTTTGTAGATGGCTGGGGTTTGATTATTCCTATTTTGAGATACCTTTTTCTTCTTTCTAAAGCTCAGCTGTAAACATTTTTGTTTCAAACAGTGCAAAATGAAGACATATTTTCTTATATTAAATACTTTAAACTAGGGGTTGGCCTAAATTCAAGACATAGATTTTTTAACATTCTTTGAAGTAGAGAAATCAAGTGTTGATACTGCTTTCAAACATCTCTGAAACAGTTTTTTGGTATGTTCAATTGTTTGTTTATTTTGGAAGCAGCATGAAACCAGTCTTGTTGTTTATGTTGAAATAATGAATTTTTCTGTGTTTTGATTCTGCACTTGCAAGGAGCATAGAATAGATGGTAACAAGTAAATAAATACTCAATGTGTGAGGCTGTCAGGAGGGGTTCACAGGAGTCTGAATGCATAAGCTCAACTGAAGTGACTACAGTAACATTAAATATTATTAAATATTGATTTCAATTTCCCTCTTGCAAAATGCAACCCGTGTTCTGACTTTGTTCAGTAATATTAAATAAAGCCGAGTTTCTAATTACTCCCAGGTCTAGAGAAGATGATAGAAAGGAGCTGCTGGGACTTGTGGAAAAAGCAGTGCTAGGAAAGATTGGTGCAAACATGTCAAAGAGAAGTATTTTTGTGAGGAAGTATTTCACTGAGGAAGGTGAAGTGAAACTTCTACATCTACTGGAGTTGGAGGGCAAAGGAAGACAGCCCTTTTTGTGTTTAAATGTTTTGGTTTATTAACAAGTGGGGCTTTGTGGGGTTTTTTTTGTGGCTGGAAATAGAGGCAGACAGAGAAAAGGGTAATTGTTTTATTTGTTTTGAATGCCTATTTAACACAAGGCTTAGAGCAATGAAGAAAAGGCACAAAAGCTAATGTGTTATTAACTTCTGAATGTGTTGAACAAATAAGTATATTTATTGTTGATAAATAAGAATTAAGAAAGATGATGGAGAGGGCTTTTTAAAAAAAGTCAACAGAACAGAATGATGTAGCATTTTAGATAATAAAAATATCTTAATTCAGTATGAAGAGTGTCCTTGCTTGGATTAAAATAAGTGTTTTGATAACAGGACAGCTTTTTAGCATAACAGGAAGGTTAAGTTGGGCAAATCATCTCAGTTGAGGCATTGGCAACATCATCTCAATAAGGATTTTACATCATGAGATGAGGTCTCTTTTGGCAAGTTATTGGAAAAGGAATTAAATTTCAGTTTCAGTGCCACAGTAACAAGAATTGAGCTCATGTAATTTCTCTCCCTTAGTTTTGCTATAAAAGTGAATTCCAATTGATTTGTCTCTCTCATGAGGAATTGTAACAATGAATTCATGCTGTCAGATTTGGACTTACTTGTGAGTTCTGATGTGTCCACCTCATGTCCAGCAGTGCCTGTGAACTAAAGAGCTTTAAAAATGGAGATTTTATATATTAAAAGTCATTGTAACTTATAAATAATAGGTGAAAAATTTTACAGACCACCTCTCATTCTCATACCAACAGAGGGCATTCGGAGACTTGGAAGTTAAATAGGAATTAAATATTTGTGTGTAGATATCTCACAAACGAGCTTCACATACAATCTAAATGGAATGATGGCACCTGACTTTTTAGTGCAGATAGAGGTCCCAAGAACTCGTGTCATGCCCATACCTACTTGAGTCCACCCTTGTCTTGCAGTCTTTGCAAGCCTTGCAGCATGGAGCTTGGATATATTGGCACTTTATCTTCCAAAGACCCTGTACTCCAGGAGCATTTTCAAATTAAGAAATCACCATCTTTATAGCTTGTTTTAAAGGGAACTTGGTGCAATGCAGAAACGGCCTCATATAAAAATTATATCTTCCCTTGACCTATTAACATAGGAATGCTTGCAGTATTTTAGCTGTGTGCCAAAGTTAGTGCCCCGTGACAGAAACAAGGTCGTGCTGCCGCTCATGCCTTGCCACTGGCTCCCGAGGGACGTGGTTAGGAGCCAAAACACCGTGACCTGTTTGGCCACTGCTTGCCAGTGAGAAGATGTGTGACTATGGAACTGATTCTTGGTGCATAAACTTTTCTGGTTTTGCTGAGAGTGCAAGTCTCTGTTTCTTCCTAGTTATTATCTCACCCCTGGGAGCAGCTGCACCGCTACCAACTACAAGTGTGAGGTTTTCCCTCTGTATTTATTTATGAAGTGGATAGTTGTTTTAATATATTTGGCTTGTAATTATAACAGTGGGTTTTCTTCCTGCCATTTAAGCTTGGAGGGATTTATAGATTATGTTTACTTAGCAGCAGACACCAGGAAAATGTTCTTTGAAGATTTAGCCTTTTATGGGGCTTTGTACTTACTAGCAAATAAATCTACCTATTCTGTGTCACAGAAAGAAGTCTTGTGTTCAGCTGCAAATAACAATGGAGAGATTGCATTTTTTTTTCTGTTACCCATCTACTAACCATTTCTTGATTTTTATTTGGCAAGTTTGTTTATGTATTCTCTTTTTATTGTTTTATCTATTGTCCTCAAAGGGCATTTTTTGGTGACTGGAGCAAAGCGACCATTTGTTGAAGAGCCTGCATTCACATAATAATAAAGTAGAAATAACTGCAGCAAAGAAAATCTTCATTTACTCTGGTGATAGTATAAGCAGAATTGTGCAATGTTTTTGCAACAGGCTGAAAGCATATTTTGCATCCCTGTGTAGCAAAAAAACAGCTATGGTTCATGTTCATGTCAAAGGAAGTCATGACTGCAGGAATTCTTGGCAGTTCTGTGCTACCAGTTGGACTCATCTTAGATGTCTTTTTCAACCTCAGTGGTTCTGCACTTTTGTGATTCTGTGATTTGGTTCAGTTGGAATGTATAACTCCAAAATTTTAACTTGTGTACAAAAATATTTGTTAATTGTTGGAAGACATTTCATCAAAGCAGAAATTCAAACTAGTTGCGGTTTTGTTGGTTATTTTTCTTCGTCCATTCCAATGTTAGTTTCTGTCTTAGTGCAGAGATAATAGAAGTGTTTTCTTTTTGAAAAGTGCATGTACTTTCAGGAATTTCCTAAATATCTCCTGAAGGAACTACTTTTCTAAAGCCTTTGGGATGATCAGGTATCTGGCTTACTTCCAAGACTGCAACAAAGCAATTGCTTTTGTTTAGACCCATTTCAGTTTAAGTATAAACAGAGGGTAAAATAAGTGGTGGTTTTGGGGGCTGTGTACGAAACTGAAATGTGATACAGTTGTTTAGTCATCTCTGTTCTGTGTGAGTGTAAATAATACAGATTTATGGTGATGCTTTTAATGAGCAGAAGTCACTTTGTCCGACTGGTACCTCCTCTTGCCTCATTTGATGATGTAGTTAGGACTGAGAGCTAAAACCCAAGGAGAACAATTTTTCCTCCAAAGCAGTAAGGCAGGGATTGGTTTTTCCCTTTGCCACAGAGATTTATACCTCTCAGGTCAAGGACCACAGGTATGCTCTGAAGAGCCTCTGTTTTACAAAAGTAATTTTCTGATAGAGCTGTGAGAAAGATAAAAGAAACAGAGCAAACGTGGGTCCTTCAGCGTGCCGCAGGTGCAGCCTAGGAAAGCGTGCTCTGTACATCTCTAAGGCACCTACAACGTGCACAGAGCCAAGGAAAGCAGGTCAGGGAGAGGGAAGAGAAGCTTTGGGAGGGGAACACCTGCCCCACACAGCAAAAACACTCATGCTTTTGGGAGGAGTCTCTTGCTTCCCACCAAATATTTAAAATATAAATTTGCTGAACTACAACAATTTAAACAAATGTCCTTATCAAAACTAATGAGACGAGAGGTCTTTGACATTAAGGTTTGGTCCTATCCTTGTCTTTGCCAAGTTTTTCTCTGAACACAGTGCTTACAGAATCTCAAAGAAGCCTGTTTGCTGTGGGCATATATACTTGCCTTCCTCACACTGAACTTTGGTGATCTCATAAAACAGTCATCAAACAAATTGAATTTAATCTAAAAAATGCTTAATGGAAATTAAACTGTTTTGGTTATATCTGCCATGAGATCACAGCAGTTTTCATATAGTCATTAGAATTTTTTCCTACATTACTAAATTAAACTTGTTTCACTATTGTTTATTTCCCACTTTTTATCCTTTGATGTTCTAATGTTAAATTAATAGCTATTATCTTTCTGAGATTTAATTTACACTAATTTAATTAACTTCAGTGCATCTTGGTTGATATTAATTGGAACATCAATTCTAGCAATCAATAGTTCCTGGAAAATAGACCAACAATTATTGCCTTAATTTATAACAATGTAGGAAGTGTTTTTGAAATTTTTGTATTGCTCTATTTGACGGTAGGATTCTACCTAGCATGCTCAGGACTGCAAATAGTGGTCATTATTCAAATATGTTTTTTCTTCTCATACTATTGTTAACTATTAAGCATGGGTGAATCACGTTTTCAGTTAATACAATATAGCTGTAACTCAGTGCACTCTGTTTAAATTGAATTTATGCTACAATTAAATTTGGACTTCAGTGATAAATATCTACATTTTCAGCAGGTATTTATGGGAGACTTGACTGAATTTGCTTCTTTTTGTTTCAAAGAATCTCATTAAACTAAGCTGGGAATTTTGTTTATTTTACCCTTTATGTCCATTTTATTCAGCGGATTAGGCAATCATCCTTGTAATTGAATTATGAACTTCATTCCATCTGCAAATGAAGTCTGTGTTGCTGATAGCCACAGCAACCTAAGGACCACTAAATATAATGACTCACTTGAAATGGTTTGGATGTGGATTCCAATTCAGATAAGCAGCCAGTATTTCATATTTGGAGCTTATCTTGAATGCTCTGCATCTGGAAAACTAAGCAGTTGTCAGACTTCTTTAGGGAATTCCTGTGTCTCTGAAAACTCATCTTCAGATCAAAAAAACATAAATAAAGAGAAAAATTAATGGAGTAAACTATTAAATATTTTTTTTCCTCTCTTAGTGGGGTTTGATGACACAAAGCAGCATTAATTAATTCCAAGTCATGGATTCATAAATGTTAGAATTTAGGTTGAGATGTTGTACTCTTGAAATTTTAGATCACTTTCTTTGTGCAAAATGGAACTATTTTTCCTTACTGTTTAAACATTTTCTACACTGTAAAAAAATATTTTTTTTCTTTCTTCATAATTGTGGGTTTATATTTCATAAATGTCTTGATAAAAGCATAGCCTGGAGTAAAATATAATAAGCAGGTATATGTTTTATGGATATCAGCAGATATGTAAATTAGGATCACTGTTAGCTTTAGTTGTGTCAGGTATAATTAAAGTATGTCAAAACATAATCTTTTTAACCAGTTTGTAAAGAGCTTAGAATGATTATTTTAGGTGCATTTACACTGTTTTCTAGATTTGTGTTATATTGTCCATGCCTCTCAGCTAATGCCCGAGTAGCTGGCCATCTGATTCTGTTAAATTTATATATATTTGTGAGGATTGGGGTAAATTGAAATATAGCTCAGTTATTTCTTAAGGAGATGTGGTTAGCAGGTGTTACGCATACAGAGAATATTTTAGGGAGCGCTCATCTCATGCAGCTGATGAGGCTGGGATGGGATTACATACCTCAGTTCCCCTAACAGGTAATGAACAGCTTTCCTAAGACTTTTTCCATTAAGGAATGTTGGGTTAGTCTGGAAAGTGATTTATTTAATATCCTGAGAATACGCTGGTCAAATTTCTAGGACAGGTATTATAAGTTGTGTACATTTCCCTAGGAGCCATTAGAACCTGTTATCAAATCACCCTGAAGAGATCCTGGCAGAGATAGGCACAGTGTCCATTTGCAGTGATTGCAGCAGCAAAAGCAATATTTTCATTCAATAATTAGTGTGTTTGTAACTCAGACACTCTATACATGTATGTATTACTTGTTCATTGTTTCAGAATAACGTTTCCTTGTTGTTAATATCCCTGGGTTCTGAAAGGGCTGAGCTTCTCCCTGGCTTTTTGCCCTGCAATATAAACCACAGATTTCTTCTGAGATAACCTAAATTTGTGTAACATATTAAATAATAATAGCAACTAATTGTTCAGTTTGACAAATGTATTGACAGTTCAGAGCAACCCAGAGAGTATTTACTGCTGGGGGCTTGGGGGGAAGGCACAATTACACGCTGTGGGACTGGTTGGGAGGAATTATGTGCTCTGAGATTCTGCTCCCAGAAAAGGAAGTAGGGGTCTTCAAGTCTGCACTCACAAAGGCAAGTTTACTCAGAACAGCCTTTTTTGAATTCCAAGTGGTACAGTGTCACAAATTAATGTAATTGGATCTCTAGCTGGATGACTAATCCTACGGTTTTTAAAGTATCTGCTACCTCATAAGAGTGGAAGAATAAAAACAAGATAAAGCCCATAGCAATACAATTTTTTTGCCATCTGTTTGATTTATGTCTACTTGAAACTGTGTGTATTTTAGAAAGAAACCCGTTTTCTATCCTTAAAAAGATGAGATTCAACATCCCTGAGCAGCAAATTTTTAGCACTTAGAGGTTCCCTTGGGCTGCTGTCAGCTACAACTTATTGCATAGGTGCTTTTCACTAAACTCATTATAAAATGATTAGCCCCAAGGAAGACAGTGTGGTGTTACAGCCTGCACTCATTATGTGCACTTTTGCAGCTGAATTGTACATTGCCAAATTTTATCAAATAGTGAGCATAGAAAAAGTCACAGGATTAAACAGACAAGTTGTTAATAGGGATGCTGTCATTTCTAATCAATATTTGTAAGAATGAGTATTTCTAAGGCATGATATTTTCTTTTTTGCACCAGATTTTTGTTTGCTGGATTGTATTATGGTAAGAAAAGAAGCGGAAAACAAGGATCAAGTTATTAATGCTGTTTGTCTTTCATTACTTGTTAGACAGGGACCTTTTGTAATAAAAGAGTGTTTGTTTTGTAAGTAGAATTTCCACATCAGAAGTTTTTGACAGTAGGATGGGTTCTGTAAGATACCTTTGGACCGAAAGTGTTTGTCATGTGCGACTGGGCCTAGTTCAAGTTAGTAATTACTTCCAAAGATACAGAAGTGCAGTAGCACCCTTAGTACAACCTGAATTCTTTTAATATAATCACTTAAAGACAAATGCCATGGGTGTTTCTTGCTTAAGAAGCAACAATAATTCTGGAAATATAGTCTTTGGAGAATGAGCGCACCCTTCTAGACAGGCAGCGTTTTTTATATCTTGACATGGATTTTGAGACGTTATCTGTACCCAAGAATTGTCCTTATATTATGAACAGCGAGAATAGAGCAAAATCATCAGTGCCCTGTCACTTTTCCTTGGGAAAGCTGCTGTTGTGAAAGAGGTGAAAGCCAGGGAGTTACTGGGATAAAACCTTCTGAGTGCAGGAAAAACCCTGTTGGCATTTAAAGGGTATCGTACTAGAGACCGAGAGAGACCTTTGTCCAGACCAGGAGAGGAGTTCTTTCTTTAAAAAGAGTCCTGGAGGTAAAGGTTTTTGACAAGAGGACAAATCGGGTGGCTGAGGAGCAAGGCCATCGCAATAGTGGCAAAGACGGCGTCCATGAGGATTTGGGGTGCAGCTGAGGGGCTGCAGAGAGCGTTCTGTGGTTGCATTTCTACGTCAACACAGCAACAGCTCTGCAGGTTTCACTTCTGTTTCTCATTTTAGTCTGCACTGAGGATTTCAAACACACCACCTGTTAACTCTACTGCAATATACTCGTCTTTCTTTACTGTGTGAGGCATGTTAAAGGCATAACAGCATTTAAGGGTTTCCAGAGGACTTTTAGTCTTCTGGACTTTTCGTCTTCTGGAATAGTTTTCTGCTTATTTCAGAAACTTTAGGATTAGCCTTTCTTTTTCTTTTTTTTTCTGGAAATAGTAGATTTTTCCGATCTGTATTTTCTCATGAGGTCAGAGATAATGCCTTCACGACAGTAAATCAATGAAGCCATTTATTTACCTGAAGAAAAGAGGTGCATAGCATAGGCTGCCTCAACCTGGGGAGTTGGTTTTGTTCGTATATCTCACTTTTTCACAACCATTTCACAAGCTGCTTTTTAAAGATTCTAGGAATTTCAATGAACATCCCTATTTGAATTATAACTTTAGTGTGCCCTAGCACTGTCAAGTGTTTTATCACAGGAAGGGCAGTAAAAATTTCCTCAGAGCCCTGGCATATGAACAGACCCTTAACAGTCCCTAATGAGAAATCCGCATCGTGGGCTAGAAGAGAAGCTGAAATGTCAGTTCTGGCAGCTGAAAGGGTACAGTTAGCCCAGGATTTCCTCTAAGAGGACTATCAGAGAGGGCAGATGTTTCAATAAAAATGTTAAAAGTAAAGCATCCCTTCTGTGCCCCAAAATCCCTAATTAATTAGTGGAGTTATTGGAGCTTGGTGGTTTTTCTTAGTCCTGCCACCCAAGCACCTCGGGGCAGCTCAAAACCAGACACTGAACAAATGGTAGGCGACTGCTCTGGAGTGATTCCAGGTAAAGAAAGCGTTACCCCTAAGAGCTCTCTGAGGAGGAAGAAATGTACAAATCAGAGACAGAAAGTAGCTACAACTCTTGCTGTATTAAATAGAGTTGATACAGACCTGTGCTGATAACGAGGACTGCTATTTACAACTGCGTCATTTGTCATCAGAAGCAGAGCCAAGCTTGTGAATCATGAGAGGAAGAGGGGGAAAAAATTTTAAAAGGGGTCAGGGAGGGAAGGATCCTATTTTTTTATTTCTTATTCCTGGTTTCAGATAAATGGCCATTAACTGACTCAGTGCTGTGTTTTATTTATTTATTTATTTATTTGTAAGTGGAGACAGGGTGCAGTGAAGGACTAAGAGGTTTGTTTGCAGATTTTTCCCCTCTCCCCAGAACTGTCTGGGAATCCTTTTGATGTGAGATCAGCTTTCTTATCTTGGCAGCTAGCAATTTATAAATGCATGCACGTGCATAGCAAGGGTCATTTGCTGCTGCTGCTCAGTACTTTCCTTTTTCTCTAGGAAGCATCCTTAAAAACAGCTGAAATATTGATATTAGAACAGATTGCTTCAAACGCCTAGTGAGTTATTTTCTGAGTACATGAAAAGATGTATTCCAATATATATGTTTATACAGTGCAACTAGTGTCAAAATGATATGTCTGAAAACACAAGGCTTTTATTTTGCTGGTTTGGTCCATAGTTATCTTGACAACAAAAGAAATGGTTTCTCAGCTTTATAATGAAGTCCTTTTAGAGCAGAAGAAAGAAGATGGATACTAAAGAAGAAAAGAGCCGGTTGTTCACTGTGTGTCACTAAAGCTTCTCCAGGCTGAGTGACTGTGAGGGCTTTAGTCTACCCATGTGCCAAGAACCAGAGCTCACAGCCCTGCA
Organism: Pardalotus punctatus; assembly: GCA_013400915.1. NCBI lineage: Eukaryota > Metazoa > Chordata > Aves > Passeriformes > Pardalotidae > Pardalotus > Pardalotus punctatus. Next base: position 710,528 of record VZTX01016881.1, read on the forward strand.
TGCTCCTGGAAATATATTCCACTTAATGTAGCTCTTTGTCATGAGAATTTGTTGTAAGATATTGTTTAGTTTTATCTTTGAAATTATGACAACTGCTTGCAGAATTTTCTCTTGCAAGCCTTTTATCCTTTTCAAACAAGCCAGGGTTGAGGAACAAAAGATCTGAAATCAAATGTTTCTTTCTTGGGCACTGCTCCTGTGGTTGCTGTACAGCGCTATTTGCAAACAAAAAGCTAAAACTGGAAAATAAATGTGTTATCTCAAATACAATTGTGGGTGAATTTTAGCTTTTTGGTGGTGAAAATTGAACTTTAGTTCTGAATTGTTTGCAGGCTATGAGAAAATCATCTTTAGACAAGGTAGTGCTGTCCTACACATTGTTTTAGCAAACCTTCCTGACATTTTACATTTTGGTTCAAGGTCTTGAAGACCACAAACAATAATGCTATTTGAACTATGAAGTAGAAATGTCTTCCTTCTGTGTATAGATATCGTAATAATTTCTTTTTTTTTTTTTTTTTTAT
>VZTX01016881.1:711081-839473 GCA_013400915.1 Pardalotus punctatus
TTTTTTTAGCTTGATGAAGGGGGTTTTCCCTGATGAAGGTCAAGTGATCTAATTTTAATAGGCAATGCTTGCAGTGATCATATCTAAAGATGTGACTGCCTTAATAAAATTTAACTGGGGTGGCAATTTTCATCTCTGAAGCTATGTGTCACCTTGCAAGTCAGCCTCTAACATAGCTACAAGAGCTTGCTTATTCAAGAAAATTTTAATTTACTGATCTTTAAGATTGGAACAGTATCCTTGAACAGAGTCTTAAGGAAGAAATATTAATATACTGCTTTTCAGCTTCTCCCACTCTCTGTGTTTCAAAGTCCAAACTTTATTTTTCCTACCATTTTCTGCCCTTCAGTGAAATCATTCATAAAGGAAGGCTGCTCAGACCAAGCTTTTATAAGCCACATTTTTTCTATATTTCCCATGGTGAAATTGGAGCCCACCTATTTCAGTGAGTGTCTGTGACCTGATATTCACTGGAATATCAGTATCAACTGCTATTGTCGTGATGGGGTAAACACTGGAAGCATTTTAGGCACTTCCACTTGGTTGTGATTCAAAGCCATATGAAACTTCAAGTTTTGCATGATTTGGTGTGAAATCATAAATGTGCTGTGAAAACATAAATATGTCTAATCATGCACTTGAGGAAACCTTCTGGGGAAGCTAATTTACTATCAAATATAAGTCTCTAGTTTCCTTGTAATGGTTGGGTTGTGGTGGGTTTTTTTTCTAGGAATAATTCACTTCAGTCCTATGAAATAATGTTACCAGGTTTTCATAATGTTTAATTGAATAGCAGGTTTATTTACTGTAAGGTTGCATTTCATTCATAAATATAATTTCTTATATTACCCAAAAAAGGTCATTATGTGTATTTACTGAAAGAAGAGAAGCATTTGATTTAGAGGGCACATTTGAAGGCATTAAGTTGGAAGTTTCATAATGTCCTGCTCTTCCACTGGGATATAAAAATGCAGTGTTAGTCTCAATGTTAGGGTATGAAAATAAGATTGTGGTGAATGAAATCTGCAGGGTTCTTAAACCTGCTTTACATTTTCTAGCAGTTTAAGGGTGAAGAATTAAAGCAGAAATGCATAGAGGTGCTGCTGCTACGTGCTTTTATAGTCGCATTTGCTTTGCACGTATTGGAAGAAAAGTGTGTGTTTATCTGGGAGGAAGACAGCAGGGACAGGAAAAAGCTGCAGTCCCTGCACTGGCCCCATCTCCTGCTTTGTGGACCCTTCAAGGCTGGGGAAGACAAGGACAAGGCCACCCCCCCACGTGCTGGGGACAGGCTCACGTGGCCCCAGCAGCAACCGCAGCACACGAGGGTCTCAGGTGGCTCTGTTGTCCTCTGGCTCTGCCTGACGTCCGTGCAACCTTCCCCAGCCGCTTGTCCCACACAGGGAAGTTGTGTAATTCGGATGCTACTTAGGCAGCAAAAAATTTCTTGAGTCCTGACCTAGATAAATCAAATATTTTCCTAATTGGATATACTTAATTGGTGTTTGGAGGCATTTTTAGACAGAGTTTTCTATTTCCACTGGGAATATTTTCATTTTTCTGTTTATAATTTACACCACAAATTTGTTTATTAACAATTCTTGGCATTTCTTTCATCTTCTTGTGAATTTCTGCTTGAGAGCAAGGAAAGTATATCTTTGTTCTCAGGAAAGAAAACTTACTTTGAGTTTTACTTTGAAGCACCCAATGATATAACTGAAATGTCATGAATAATTTAAGCAGACATTGATGCAAATGTTACTAGAAATAATCAAGGAACTTTAGAGGTTGTAAATAAAACCAATTTAAAGATGAAAATTGATGCAACTTGCAATTCTAATTTTGTATACATGCAAAAGTAGGACAAAATAGTATACTGGAACATATGGGAATGGAACAAACAGCACCGACACTACGTGGGTGATTCATTTGTGAGTAAGAGAACTTAAATATCTTACTCTGGCTTGCATATGTACAGCAAGAACACTGAATTTAAAAGCTTTTTAGCTTTTTTCATGGTATTTTGAAAAAGGTGCATCATAGAATCACAGAATAGTTTGGTGTGGAAGGGACCTTAAAGATCACCTTATACCAATTCCCTGCCATGGGCAGGGGCACCTTCCACTGTCCCAGGTTGCTCAGAGCCCTGTCCAGCCTGGCCTTGGACACTTCCAGGGATGGAGCAGCCACAGCTTCTCTGGGCAACCTGTGCCAGCGCCTCCCCACCCTCACAGGGAAGAATTTCTTCCTAATATCCAACCTAAACCTACTCTCTTCCAGTTTGGATTTGCTGGCAAACATCTTGCCAGTAGCCTCAATGTAAAGAGTGGCGCCATTTACATCTCTGTGTGCTCCAGCATTCTGAGCTGCCTTACATAAATGACCTTGTGGTACTTGTTTTGTAATATTGTCTTGTTCCTGGTAACTTAATCGAGAAAAATGCAGGGGAATTATATTGGTGGGGGCATTCAGCAACCATGATGTCACGTTTTCTGATATCTGCAAGTCTTGCTTTATTTTTCTGGGTTTTGGTTGGTGTTTTCCTCTTGGTATTCTGAATGTTACAGTCCACCTTTGCTAAGCATGCTTCATGCTTTGCGGCACGGTCTGTATGTAGTAGACAATCACAACACTGATATTTCACCTCAGCGTTTCCATGTGCTTCACATGTGTTTTCACAGCCCCCAAGTGATGGTTCTGTCCAGGGGAAGGCTGTGTCCTTCACAAGGCTGTGCTGGGCAGCAGAGCATCAACTCAGAGGGGCTGCATTGTGTATCTCACAGCCAAACCCCAGCAGGAATCCATGCACTCAGTAGCACATTCATGATTTGCCTGAGGTGTCTGAACTTGATGCTGGAATCCACAGGGTAGCCATGGTCCTCGGGATTGTGCTGAGTTTTGAGTAGATACAAAGATCCTTCCTTCCTGAATAGAATTTTTCAGACCTGCTGAAGGGTATTTCTCTCAAGTATTTTTATGGAGTATAAATAAGCTACAGTGAGACTAAGACAGCATTTCAATCAATTCAGCATGCTACCAGTTGTTGTATCAGTACTGGTAAAGCAAATAGATGGAGAGAAAAGAAAGTTATTCATTCTGTAGGGACAGTATTTTCCATAAACAATAAAGAATAAGTTCGTGAACTCCTTTTAGATACTTTAAAAACATTATGGTGAGAATAGTTCAAAGCTATCTGATTCAGATAAAATTGTGTTACTGTAGTTTATTTTTCAACAGAAGAGATTATAAAAAAATACTTGAAAGATTTAATTAAAATCTGTTCTCTCACATTTAATATTGCCTAATACTTTTAATTAATCTGAATTTTCTTAATTGCTTCTGTAATTTTTGCCATGTGTAAATAACTAATTAAAGTATTAACCAGCATCAAATGTAGTCTAGAATTAAATATATAAATGCTCTGTCGCTGATTAAGAGGATTACACAAAAAAAATAGTCAAGTTTCAGGTATGAATGTTTTCTGACTGCAAATAAAGGCAGATTAGCTGTAGTAAAAGGTGAAGCAGATGAAAGAAGTTCATGCAGTTACTCACTGAGTTTGTAGTTTCCTACTGAGCCAGCCAATATGAGACTTCAGTGGCTCTAGTGGTGTTTAGAGAAGTTTGGAGGTTGTTTGAAACTTCACCATTTAGTTACAGTCCTTGAGGGGCTGTCTGTCAGCGGAGAGTGCTGGAATGCAATATATTCAGCCTCCTTAGCTGGGTTTCAAGGACCAGATGGTAGGGGACATAGTTATGACCTATATCCTCTGAGAAAACTTCCTTCCTCATTTCCAGAGTAGTATGAAAGGTACAGAGAGCTCTTCCTGCTCCTGGAGGTTGCACTACAGAATAGCCTCATATTTGCATGTGAGCCAAAAATGGATGGTGACAAACACAGTGTAAATGCTGAAGGAGAATAATTTAACCTTTTCCTCATGATCAGCTTGGGAACGTCATCCACACAAACTCTCCGTGAAGATATCCTCTGGCATAACTGGCTGTTGTAATGAAATACAAGCCAATAACCTCTTAGCTTAGACCAACCTGAACCACTAAATTCCCAGGAGCGTCTCTGTGGTGTGCCATTCAGCCATTATGACTCTGGAATTAGCTCATGCTGAACTAATCCATCCCTGCCCCGTGGCATGGAGTTGCTGTAATGAGGAACATAAGGGAATCTCTCAGGTGATCGGGTGTTGGGATTTTTTCATGTGGCAAAAGTTAAAGCTGCTTTTACCTTAAAGACCTATAGAAACAGTTTGCTGAAGGAGGCCAAACCAATCTTTTGATTTCAGTTTCCACTGAGATTTAATTATTCTGGGAGTTCAGGCTTCAAGATTTTCAGAATTTTTGTTGCTCCAGGTCTTTATGTTGCTCAGGACAACATTTCCTCCTTATAAACCTGGGGACTAGAGATAATCCAATGAGATGTTTCAATATGGAGCACTATTATTATTTTTTGGTCCCCTGAAAGGCTTCTATAGATAAATTAGACAATTAGCTCTTTTAGCAGATGTTACTCCCAGTGGTCATTCTGGTTTCTATTTCTCTATAAAAATGACATGGTGAATACTCTTGAGTTGGCAAAGCCTCAAAGCAGTAATAACAAAGCTGAAAAGTTCTTCTCTTTAAAATAATCTCCAAAACTGACAAATATTTCTTACAATATATAGAAAAATCTCATCAGGTTTTGTTTTTATTAGTTTAATAACATCTCAGATACAGTAAATTTTGTCTCCTCCATGTATGTTCCAAGGGTTTTTCCATATGCTTTTTCCTGTTGAAGTGGCAGATAGAGACTGGGTTTAGCTGCCTTTTAAACTTTTTATTATGGAGAGCTAAGCCAAGAATAGAATTTCACTTCTTATTCTGGTAGCACATTCATGTTACCTGAATGCTCTCAGCTAGGAAACATTATTTCAAGCACAGTGCTCTCCGAAAATCTTCCCAGTTTTAGGAGTCTTCTCCACAGGTAGACCTGCCACTGTTAGCAAGGCCTGGCTTTTGTGAGTTGAGTACTTTGCATTTCTGTCCTCTGGTTTAGAATTATTAAGCCCAGCCTTACATCTCAGTTTCAGAGACATAAGACACAAAGAATAATATTCTAATGTTTGTCCCAGCTGACTGTTCCTGTAGCATGTACTCACTAGCCCTAGCTCCCACGCAGAAAGTCAAGGCAGCAGTTGTATTTCTGTCCTCTTCCTGAACAGCAGACTTCTTCCTGCTAGGCTATAGAAACAATTCTTCAGCTTCTTCTGGCACAGAGGCAACATTTCAGCTGTGAACGGTGTCCAGGTTGTAGTGGGTTGTTTTGGTTTGGGTTGTTTTTCCCCGTATAATGCAAATCAGGAGTTGTAGCAATAGAAAGCATCATTTGTCTCATTAAGTGTTTTATTGCTGCTCAACTATTAAACGTATTTTATGGCTTTGTAGTTTAATTGGTGTGGGCATAACTTACAAACAGAAAGTTAATATTATGATTATACTTTTACATAAATCAGCTATTTTTATAGAAAATTACTAGTCTAATTTGAATGAAAATTGTTCTGCTCTTAACCATACTGAATATACCAATGGATAGTGCATTTGAGTTTTTGAAATAATCTCCTGAGGTTTTGGAAAACTTGCATAAAAATGTTAAATTTCCTTTGTTTTCATTGACATTTTGACTTGATTAGCTGAAATTATAATATCTCCCTAAAGTATGGGTAATTATATTCATGTCATTTTTGCTTTGAGTGGTGCCATGTTGCAGATCTTTTTTTTTTCTTTTATTCTGGAGCATGTTGGCATTTGTGGTGGTACTGTCAGAATCACAGGATTTAGCTGATGTACATTTATGAATTTATTATTTCTGGCATGCTTTAGAGAGCTGAGCTACCTTGCATATCAAACAATGACAATAATCCAGTATGAGATCTCTCTTCCTTTTCCTACTGGAGGCAGAGTGTGGGCACTCTGATGGGAGCCACAGGCAGGTGTAGCTCTTCCCTGTTACCCCCAAATTTTTGTATACAGATTATGGACAATGCTAAGGGAATGATGCAGATGATTGTAAGGAAAAGGAAGCCTCAAAAAAAGGAGCTGAATGTTCTGCTGGAGAACTGGTTATGACCTGGTCTCTGCCACAAAGTTCTTATGTCATACAAGGGAAAAAAAAAAGGTTTCCCAGGGAGTCACTGTGTTTCATTTTGTTGCTTTCTGACTTAGTAACCAAGGTCTGACTTACAAAAATACTGAGGGCTCGGAGCTGTGCTTTGAAAGTATAAATTGCTGCAACAGAAAATACTATTATGGAAACAATGTGGTCCCGTGTTCTCAAATTCTGCATCTAAAATGAACAGCCATACTTCATGCTGAAGGCGCCTCATCCGTTAAATGGGAATAATATATTTACCTGGAGCTGTTATGGAAATTATGTTAGCTCTTAATTAGAAGTCATGTATGATCATGTAAAGAACATGGGTCCCTGGAAACAAATTCAGTCTCTCTGTGATAACAACTGGAGCTGAGTTCTGCAAAGACTTTGTATTTTAAAGGTTGCTCTTAAAATTCATGGTTTTCTGGCACATCACCCTTCTTCCCTCAAAGGTTTAAAGTTTATTCTTGAAATCATTAAGCACACTTGATCAAAAAAAATTTTTTTTTCTTCTAACACGGTGTAGGAAATCAGCAGACAATACCGGTTATTTTTCATTCGTTTCATAGGGATGAACCTTAGAACTTGATTGTGTATATGTAGGTTTGATGAAAATAAACTGTCTCCTAAATCAAGTGAAAAGTACATACAAAATAGGTGGACAGGAAAAAAAAACAGAAAGTAAAACTGCTTTACTTCTTTACTTCCCCTCCTGTCTGATGTAGCCCAGGTTGGAGGTTCTCCTTTTCCTCCACAAATAAAAAGTTTGCCAATAAAAAACCGTTTGGCAAATCAGGCAGAAATGGTCTGCTCATGTATCTCTGTAAACTGGTATTATGTAAGCTGTTTTAAAATCACAGTGAGAATCAGTAGTAGGGCTTTCTTAGTGATGTTAATGCACAAACATGGACCGAAAAAACCCAGTGAAAAATCAGCAGAGAAATGTGTCAGAGGAACGACGGGTTCCTAAAATGATAATGATGTCCACCTTGTCTCATCTTCTTGTCCCATTTTTCTTCTTTCTGTCTACAGAATGCAGTGAGAGTTTTGCATAAATGCTTGCAAATAGCATGGGAAATTCAGGTCAAAGAGGCTGACTAGTAATTTGTAAAACCCAATGAGTGTTTGGCAGCCATAGATACTCAGGTTGTGTTGGTGTTGTTTTGAACATCTCCCTATACCCTGGCAAAGACTTACATCAGAGCTGGAAAATTGTTTTGGGGATTTTCTGATGGGTTTTTTTTGGTTTTGTGCTTTTGTGTTTGTTTTGGGGGTTTTTTTGTTTAGCTTGTTGTTGTTTGAGATTTTATTTGTCTCCCTTTTTTAACAACTGAGGAGTTCTACATCTCTGTGGATATATAAACTGCTATTAGATTTGAGAGTATTTCTGTCAATGCAAAATGTAAACCTATAATATAAACTACTGTGGGATTTGACAGATTTCATTTATTTATTTATTAGTTCTTTGCATAGGTTAAACGTATTTGTTGATGATTTTCTTATAAGGACAATTCTTTGAAATTTTAATTTCACCTCTATTTGGTTGCGTATTTATGCAGGAAAAAGAAAAACCTAAATCTTGTTTCAAGATCAGAGAAATTCTCAGTTTCATGTTGGTCAAGGATATAGGGTTGAGTACATTTCTCCTTGGTTAATGACACACTCACTGTGGGTGTAAACAAGTTCTTAGTGAGGCCAAAACAAAGCTGCTTCCAAAAACAAGTCAATAACTTGTATAAACACATTTGCACTTCAGTTCTTCGTGTGATACAATGCTGTTTCAGGAAGAAAGGGCTCATCTAGTTCTGAACATGGGGCGGCATTGGGGACAGTTGGAACATCCTTCACTGGAGTGCCAGAAAATGGCACTGGGACATGAGGAACATCTGCCTGTTCAGAAAGCTTGTGATGGTATTCTGGAAGCAGCTGGAAGATGTGATGGTATCCTGGAAGACATTCAGCTTATTTTAATTATAAGTCTGGGAGTGAGGAAGAAATAAAGAGGAATGTGTGAAATGAACACCAGGAGAAAATAAAAGAAAGACTAATGTCTATTGCTGCAGCCAGGCTACACTTGCACCTGCAGCCTCCTAGTGATTTCAGTACTAAGAAATTAGTAGAGACCTTCCACTTCTGAATATTATCTCAGCTAATTTTGGAAATAATCTTTCTGGATTCTTCAATGCATCCCTGGAACTGGTGTCCTAGACTCTATATTTCAGAATTTCCTTGTGTCATCTGGCATATGACTTGCCTGAGATGAAGGTGATGTATCATTTGCTGGGCTGGAATTAGAGAGTAAGTTAATTAGATGGGAGCAGTTTTGCCTTTTTGTAATAGTCTAAAAACAGCTGTAGAAGATTAAATTATAGTATCAATGGGGGGAAAAAAGGCCATGGTTTAAATCCAATTGTGCTCTTTGTGGGTTCAGCAGTATACAGGAATTTTTTATGTAGTCCTGTAATTGATACCCATGCAAATATAAACCTCACCTGTATTCACGTTTCATTGTAGGCCTCAGATGTGTTTCTTCTTTAAAATAATGTATAACATCAACTTACTTCAGACTACTTTTTAAGCTTCTTCTCACATCTACATCTTCACCTCTGTAGGGCAGTTCCTGTCTGATGGCACAGTAGGATTGTGTGATAATCAGATATATAATGTTTGGATTTGTACTGGCTACTGTGAGAGAATAGAAAAGTTCCAGCTGAAGGAATGGCATACATAAACAGGAAGAGGGTTAAAAAAAATATAAAGGCCCTTTAATCACGTATTTTGGCGATTCTGGAACATTTTGCTCCCAATTACCCTACTATTTTTAAAGTAATTGCCTTAATTAAGATGGAAAAGGTGGTTGCCTTATTCTTCTGTGAGCTGACAGCTACAGGTGACCCAGGAAAGCTGACCTTGTTTTCCTTCCAGGGAGATTTAGCTATGGAGCTGCTGCTTCCTTGGCTGTGGCATCATGCAGCTTGGCAGGCTGCAAGCTGCACAGAGGCCACTGCACTGAATTCGTGCTGTCTCACATGGAAACTCTGGCTGCCTTGGGTGATTTGGTAATGTAAAATTAACCAGAGACACAGGACGCTCACGGAAACAGTCCTAACTTACTCAATATCTATAAAAAACACTCCTTTTAGATACTCACTTCTTGTGGTTTTGCCACATGTCACCTTTGTGCATTGTAACTAAAAATCTAGATTGACTTCCCCTTCCAAAGGGCTTTTTTAGCCTAGATGTAAAGCTTAAAATGGAAAGTTTGGAGTCTCTGTAATCAGCCCATTTGAAGTTCCATATCTGAAAATCCAGGAAGTGAACCAAGCTTTAAACACTGATACATTTTGAATTTTAATAGACTTTATTACAAGCCTTCAAATTAAAAGCTGTCAGGAGAGATAAAAGGTTGGGGATTTGGATTCAAAGGGACTTTGATTAGACATAAAGGTCAGCAATGGTGGCAAAAAGTCGATGCATCTAAATTAAGCATAAACCTCTGGAAGAGAATATGCTAATCTTTCATGTAAAGTACTTGTCAGGCTGATCTTGGCTCTTATCCACAACAGTTAAACTATTTTCTGTGATGAAATTTTAACAAATGGTAATCCATGTGTAATTTGCCTGTCAAGTGCGTGCCATTTGTTTTTACAAATGTTAGATTTTAACTGCTAAGGAATCATATTATACTACATAATGTGCTCCTGATTAAAGATTTTGTTTTAGAATCTTTAGCTCAGTTTTTAACTGCAACTTTTTTTTCCTTGGGAATGTAAAATGCAAATGGGAGAAAAGGAAAAAGAAAGAAAATCAAAACTCTAAATGTCATTGCTTTGTGTAAAACTAAGTGTAAATGTATAAATTACGCTTTAATTGAGTAGCTACTTCAGGAGCTTAAAGTTATAGTAACTGTTAATATTTCTGAATGTAAAATTAAGATTCTGCACTGTTAGTGAGCAAACTCATTAAGGACATAAAAGGATGACAGGATGAAAAAGGATTTACATTTATAGAATCTTCTGCAAAATTATGAGAAGTGACAGGCTCCATTTTTTGATGCTGAAATCAAGGTTGCATGTCTAAACCACAGTGACACTGTGGCAGGATTTTGCATAGCTGAGAACTAATAGGAAATTAATAGAGTGTAATACAGGCCTATTGAATTCAGTCTAACTTTGTAGCTTTGATGTGGAAGAACAGAAGGCATAATTTCAGTCTTTGTTTAGTGTGCTGGACAGATAGCTCCACTAACATCTAAGTATGGTCAGGATTAAAACTGTGATGGATGGCACCACAGCACATTCTTGACAGCTTTTCTGTTCAAATACAAATTTCTGTCACAGTCCCAGAATGTTTGAAGGAACATTCAGAGATGAAACATTGTAGCTGCAACAAGTCCAGCGTGAAGCTATTATGCTTTGAAAGGAAAAATAATTACAAACTGTACATCTTCTAGGCACATATCTGTATTAATAATGCACGGTAGTAAATACACTGGAGTATACTAATGAAATGTTATTGAACACACAAGTTTTGGAAACCGTAAGGTTATCAATCTGTCAAGAAAATTGTCTGTCTGTTTTTCGCATTTTCTACCTCTTTTAGGCAAATAAGTATTTTGGAAAGTTGTTGTAGATCCTGATTTATTCCACCTTTCATAACGTCTCTTTAGAATATTTTCTTAAAGCTTTTCTTTTTTTTTTAATGTTCATCAATTCTGTATCAAAAATTTATTCCTTTTACCTAAGACAGTCACTACTGCCTCCAAAAAACTCTGGTTAAACCAACGCTTTTATTGAAGTGCTCTGTAGATGGAATATTGTCCTTATTTTAGCAGCAAAGTAGGTCAGAACCTCACTGTTTGACAGATGTGACACACAAAGTCCCTACCTCCATATTAGTCGTGAATAAAATGAAAAAGAAGATGATGAGTGCAGGAGAATGTCTGTATTTAAAGAGCTAATACCTGTAGTGATTTTCTTCTTTGTGCTTAATCATTAATTGAAGGAGAGACTTAAACTTTATCCCATTGCAGCCGATTCCCACATAGGCACGGGGAGCCCAGCTGACACTGCAAATGGCTTAAAGCTTTGTAATGTGAGCCATTGATTTAGCGCAATAAGAAAGAAAATTGGACTCCATGAAGTGAGAATAAATTGTCTGACTGCTGAATCTTGGTCATGAAATCTCCTCTCTTGCTCAAGTGTTGTCCATGGATGTGGTCATTTGTCAGCTTCCAGAAGTACTCACAGTTGTCCTGTGGTGCCGTTTGCCCTGGGCTACCTCAGTTATCCCGGCACAGGTAAAGACAGGTGAGGTTTCAGTTCATCTAGAATAGTCTGTGGTCACACTTGTCCAATTTAAGCATCTAAGAACTCAAAAGTGGGGCAGAAATGCCTTATATGTCTTCAACCTCACTGTATGTACTTGTTTGAGATGACATCAGTAAAAGTATCGTTCCGTTTTATTCCAAGTACTTCTGTACATCATTCTAAAGGTAAAACCATAGACCCCAAATACTTAATCAATGGGCAATTAACCTGTCTCCTCAATGAAGTCTTGGTCTTCTTGGAATTTATTTATGTATTTCTAAACAGGGTTGCTAAGTGGGCCTTGACTGTGCTCGTAGTGATGGCTGTGTGTTTCTCAGTCTCCTAAAGCAGTTCAGAACAGGGGGAGCACCTCATTTCACACAACGCTGGCTGCATCCTTGCTGCAGTAATGTACTGGGTTTATTTATTCTTGGCTTAATCTGTCAACCGAATAACATTTATACCAACACTTGGGATCCTCCCTATAAAAGGCATCGGTTGAAGAAACTGCTCAAGAAGGCTGAAAAACTGAAGTACTTAGAATTTATTGTAGTCAAAAATACTAGTATTCATATATAAAATAGGGTAGGGGAAAGGCAGAGCAATGAATGGATATGAAAAACATATTTGATTTTTTTTTTTTTTAAATAAAACGGGGGCAAAATGACCAGGATGAGAGTTTTGTAATAGCTCTGTGTCTGAGTAGGGCCTGAAAGCAGCAGAAGCATTTTAATTATAACTCATGCTAGGAGTTGATTAAGCTGTGAGAAAGAGCTAAGCAAAGAAAACTCATTTCTCTCTCCTTTATTCTCCAGTTCTCTCAGTTTTGTGCAGTCTGCTGCCTCTCTCTTGTTTTTATTTAATACATTTCTTTGTATGTGTATTTTTAAAACAGAAACAACCCAAGCACACCTTTCTGAAGAATTGGGGAAGAAAAGAAATAAAAATCTTGTTCAATGATTGAAAATATGAAATTCAATCTAAGCAACCAAAGTAACATGATTGGCTGGCTAGAGATAGATCAGAGATGCTGTTTTTAAAGTTCAAAATATTTTGGTTTGACCATGTAGACTTCCAGCAGAGCCTGGACAAATGGTTCCTTGGCCATGGAGCAATCTCCCTGGTAGCTCTTCCCCAGAGCCAGCCCCATGTCACTGCCACAGAAAGTGGTCAACCAAGAAACTTTGGCTCTGTCAAACTTTTCCGGACAACTTTCCTGGAGAACTCCCTGGAAGACACCTTAGTTGGGAAGCTATCCAGTTATTTATATAAGTTCAGTTTTGGACTAAAATATCGAATAACACAATTCCCTGCAGCTCAATTCTGTTCTTTCAATTGACTCTAGTTCCTGTCCATCCTTTTAACTGAATGTATCTGGTCATCATCTGCCATTTTCTGAGGAAATCAATGTTGCCTTATATGACCAGAAACTTGTATTTTTTTCAGCAAAGTGGAGAGAAGAAACACCTTGTGATCTGGAATTGTATGATGGATAATACCTTGACATTAGTCTCTTAAATGGAAAGGACTTTCAGGCTCGAATACTTCCCTTAATACCATATTTTATGGAGAACGTGATTCCTCAAATAGGCAGGAACCTGGACATTAAGATTTTATAAGTAAAATGAACGACCTTAAGCTTCATTTAGCAGAGAAAGGGCTGCAAGGGGGCTGTTACCTGGCTTGTGGTTGTGCACGTGTGTTGTCTTTGTTTGATTTTGCATCATGGGCCGAGGTCAAGAGCTGTCTAGAATAGGGAGTGGAAGATTATGGTATTTTGAAGAATTTTTTAACTCAGGCTTATTTAGAAAAAATGCAAGTTTAGAATATAATTTTGGCTCACATTTAGAAGTGTGCTATATGTCATCAGATCTTGAGTGACTGACCCAGTGTGCCTTTCTGCTGATGTTTAAACAACAGCCTGAGCAATATTTTAGTCTGTAAGACACTAAAGTTCAGGAATGAGCTCATTCCTTTGCTCCCCAAGACACCTGCACTACGCAGATGACCTTTAACTCGAGGAGAAAGGATTGCTGGGCTCCCAGAGCATCTCGCTGGTGTCAAGTTTAGTCTTCAGGACCACTAGCAGAAAATCGTGCTGGTCTGTCACAGCACCTTCATCCAAGGCATGCGGAGCAGCACATTTGATCTCCGGCAGCAGGGAAGGCACACAACAATATTAGCTGCTCTCTCCCTCTCTTATTGTTTTCCAAATAATCTGGAAGCAAATGAGATGTTGTGTTTGATACCAAAGCATTTTTCTACTCTGCTGGCACAACCAGGAGTTTCCTCATTTTCTTCCTTTTCACCTCATCCTCTCTGAAGATAGAAACAAGCTACTTTACAAAGAAGGACTAGAAGCTAATACCAAATGTGTTACAGATATAAAATTTATTATTAAAATACTTATTTTGTAAAGCTTCTGCTTTGTGAACCTTGATGGTATAAGAACACATAACCTTTGGTATCTTCTTTTCAACTATAGGAATTGGGTAGGATTTTATGTTTGGGCTTGCATTGTCTTTTCAGAATGGCTTTGTGACAAAAAGTAATCTGTAGAATGAGAGTAAAGTTCTGTAAGGGAAAAAATAAAGTAAACAAAATCAGCTTCAAACCCCCAGAAGTTCTTTTCTCAGCATGGTAGATGAATGTGTGCACTGACCCATGCAGCTGGTGGTTGAGAGTGTAGCCTGCTGAGGTGAGAGTCTGTTCATGTTTTAAGGAAACACAATTTCTCATCATAGCTGTGTTGCTAAGGGATATTTCATATTTCTCCTCTTTCTTATTCTCTGTCAGATTTCAAAGGCCAACAGGAAAAAATGTTGCATTGTGTCTAGGTATTGCTTGTTCCTGGTGGAGAATTAGGAATGAATTGCAAAAGCAAGAAAAACTTTAAATATACTGTACAATATGAAGTTCCCTTCCCCTCTTGAGATATCCCCTATGTTCACTTCTTTACAGTCACTGGTGTCTTCCAGATTTCAGCCTTTCTCCTTAAATCAGATTTGGCGATTTCATGTTAAAGCAAGCTAATTCAGTGGTATTTTACTTTCTAAAATAGTCTGTTTACTACCTTGCCCCTTCGTACTCCTTGTAGTTCTATTTTTTCCATACTGGTAGCATGACTGATCCAATGGAAAAATAGCCCTGAAAAAGAACAGTATTTCTTCTCAGAAGCCAGCTGTCTCATCTCTCCAGAAGACACAAATTGACAAGGAAGAGCAGAATTGTCCCCTTCAGTTTCAGCTCAGTGTTAAACTGCCTTAGGAGCAGCCTGGAACTGCACCTGCAGAAATAATAAGGGTCTCAAAGACCACAGCAGATGTAAATTTAAAAAATATTATATTTCGTATACTTCATTCACCTTATAAATAACCTGAGGAAATAAAAAGTTGTCAGCTGCATTTGGATAAGCACAGAAGTAAAATACAGGAGCCCCAGAAGTGGAAGGGGACAGCAGTGGAGGTTTCCCACACTGAGGAATGCAAACCGAGGTTGGCATGTGGCTGCCCTCTGGTCCTCCCCAAGACTGTATGAACTGGGGCATTGCTAATGGACTAACATGAAGAAAACGTAGCATTAAAATCATGTACTGTATAAAAGGAGTTTAATTCTCCATCTGACATCTTTAAGATACCATATTAATAATTTAGCTGAGTTTTAGTAGCCTTTTCAGCTGTAGCCTGCTAATGACAAGCTTACTTTCTAATGTTTAGCGCCTGCTGCGCAAGTGGTACTTTTTACAAAATACATTTGCTGCAGGCTCTTTGACATGGCTTCACACTGAGATAAACACAATTAGCATGAGCTATTTAAAATGCTTTTCTCTTGTGCTTGTTTATAATTGGTCTTTTAAGATCTATTTTTATTATTAATTTTAAGGAAAGTGTAACAGATTTGATGGCACAGTGAGGGTGTGTTATTAAAGTGTTTTACTCTTGAGATATTCCTGAGTCATCCTCTGTTTGTAATAGCATATTCATATACAAAGACTCAAGCATTGACCAGACTGGTTTTTCTTTTAACATGCTATGCCATAGAATGTATTGCAGCAGACCATGGAGGATGATCCAAAGGAGTGCAGGCAGGCTAGCTTACAGGGCATAAAAATTTCATTAGAAAGTATTTCCAGTGAATCCTATTTTGTATAAAAAGTCTTATCTTTTCTATATGTCATATCAAAATGGCTTTTAGTAAAAATAGTCCTGCAAAGAATGTCTGCTGAGGGGGGCTGTACTGAATATTCATAACATCTGAGTGTGTGCTGAGACATTGTAGAATAATTTTGTTTTTTTAGGTTAAACTAGTTCAGAATATTATTGTTAATCTTCTTTACATCCTTTCAGGCAGTCTGTGTAAGGAAATTTTTGAATTAAAAAAAAAAAGGGAAGAGAGAAACACTGTCCTCAGTGAGAGCCCACACTCTCCAGCTCTCATTAAAATCAGTGCAAAGACTCCTTTTGACTTTGCCTAGAGTGGATCTTCTCAGCACGGTTTTGGAGGGGTAAAGGGAAGAACATGCCTCAAAAAAAGACAAATGACTGTTAGAGCCCTCAAGGGCGAGGCTGTTGTAAGGTACCTTTTGTGCTTTTCTTTCCAGGCTGCCACCTCTGCTGACTGATTGAAACGTCTCTCCCCATTTTCCTGGCTTTTTGGAGGGGTTAGTCTGAAAGCTCAGCCCCATGGCAGCATCAGAAGGGAGAACGTTCCTTGCCTGGTTCCTCAGTCTGTGCACCTGGGCAAGTGATAGCTGTAATTTCTATTTAATGGCTGGATTTGAGAAGGGCAGTGAGCTGATTTGATAATAGACAGGTCCTCATCTTAATAAATGAGCATAAATTGAAGCTGTCCAATTTAGTAATTGAATATTTTATATTTGCTTATTACAGCCTTTCTGCCCAATGGGTCCTGCAGGTGTTTGTGAGCAGTTCTGATAAAGATCTA
Organism: Pardalotus punctatus; assembly: GCA_013400915.1. Taxonomy (NCBI): domain Eukaryota; kingdom Metazoa; phylum Chordata; class Aves; order Passeriformes; family Pardalotidae; genus Pardalotus; species Pardalotus punctatus. The sequence continues at coordinate 727,476 of VZTX01016881.1, forward strand.
TTCACAGATATAAGCAAATGCTCCACCTGACAAAGGGCACAGCTGCTGGCTGACTCTGTAGGGTCTGAACAGTGCCCTTAGGAGCGTGTGAGTGTGAGTGTGAGTGTGAGTGGCAGGCCTGGTGCTGAGCCTGTGCCCCTCGAGACACAAGGACTCGTTCCATTGCGGAGAACAGAACCCTGTGGTCATTTGGCAGAGAACAGAACCCTGTGGTCATTTGGCAGAGAACAGAACCTTGTGGTCATTTGGCAGGTTGTGCAGCCTGGCAGGGGGGCTGACAGGACCTGGGAGGCTGGAACCAGCAAGGCTTTTAGAAAAAAGCCCTGTGAGCTGTTGGGACTGTTGTGATGGTGAAAACTAAAAAGGGTACACCCCGGGCACATCAGTGCCGAGATCAAACCTGCAGCCATCACAGCTTGCTGGCGGCAGCATCCCAAGTCCTGCTTCCCTAAAGAGGCTTTCAGAACACTATGGATTTCCCCATAAATCAGACCAGGCCATACTTAATATCCACAAGGCAAGGCAAATGATGGATAGTTTGCTTAGCTTTGGTTTGAATGTTATCTCTCTTGTCCTTTGCTGTAAATGAATTTGTTGGCATTAGTTTGGAACTGTTCTAGTAGGATCTGTGGCTCAGGAATGGGGGAGAAATCAGTGTATTCTGAGGAGTATATCAATGGTAGAACCCCCTGAGAATTGCTGGAGTGGAAAAAAGGCCCAAAGGAAAGGATATCCCACCTTCCTTCAGTGCATGGACATGAAAAGAGGGAAATCAATTTGGTTTGAAACACTGCATTTCATTTGTCACACAGCAGTTTTTCACCACCAGGACTCCATCCACTGCCTTCCTCTGGGTCATGACTGCTGAGTCCTTGGTGCTGTGAAAATACCTGCATCTAAAGCTAATCCCTTGGTTTGAACCCTGAAATTATTTTGATGCATGCCTGCTTCTATCTCTGCTTTCATCTAGCTTTCTGAAAGTGAAAAATACATAGCTGAAACTTCTCAGCTATTGAATAATGTCATTACTTGGTTAATTTTAGTGACTTGATTTTGGAGGATGTATGATAAAATATAGCACCCAGGGTTATTAATCCTAGTAACCTTAAACATGCACTGGTTTTTCTTTGCTCTCTCTTATGTGTTGCTGTGATGACATTAAGGGAACTGTATCTTTTGTCCAGATGCTGAGTCTTGTATTGTATGGAGAACACTTAGATTTCAGAAGAAAGGTACTTTTAAAAAGAATTTGTTGCTATAACAAAACAAAGCATTAAAAAAAAAAAAAAGAAAAAAAAAAAGACATGTTTTGGAGTGTTATGTAACAATCAGGACTGGTTTCTTTAAGAGATCTGCTTTTGCTTTAGTCAGGCTACTGAAACCCTACTTTCATTTGAACTCACATGTCTGGGATGTCTGTAACATTTAAATATTTATGGCTTTGAAGGTTCACCAGGTCTGTAATAAGCACAGGGGAAAATAAATACATTATGCAAAGGGTGATTACTTTTATCACATAGTCTTCTATGGGGCAGCTGTTTATTTTCAGTGTTCATTTTCTTGGATCAGTCAGGTAGACAGCTGTTCTTTTAGGGCATTTTTGTTAATTTAAGTAACTTCTTTGAATTGCAAATCTACCACCAAATTCACTTCTGAAAATTCAGCCTCCAGCTCATAATTATATCATCAAAAAAAAATCTTTAGATCACTAATTCAAAAATATCTACTTGTCAGAGATATTTCAAACAAATGCAAAGCATACACACTCTAAATCATCTGATACTTCAATGTCTATATGAAACTGAATATAAAAGGTCCATGTCTGCTAGGTTTCTCAAATAAAACATGTAATGTACATTATGTACATTCCCACAAGCCCACAGCCAGCTCGAAATACTGTTGTCTCATATATGTGACTTCGTAAATGCTTGCTAACATCAGTAGGCTGTTGCAAAGACAGAAATATGATAAGTGGGCAGCCTGTAAATAATCGTTCTGTTTCTTAAATTGCCTTGGGTTTTCGCTCTAGTCCAGAAGACTTGAGGAGAGTTATAGGACAGGGAAGAGAAAGAAGCACTGCAGGGTGGGCTGACGCTGTACAGGGACAGGGCTTTTTGTGCACTGGAGCTGTCAGGAACAACTGCAGTGGAGAAGAACTTGCCAGAGTAGTCACCCATAGAGTCCTCAGCCCTATAATAAACTCGCTGAAGTCAGTGCATGACTATTCAGATACGCATTTTGTATTCACACTCTCAGACTTGTGCTATAAATATTTGTGTCCCTTTCAATTTGTGTGAAAATATAGATCTCAGCTACCATAGTTTTATGAGGGCATTACTGGAATGTTGGACTGAAATTAAGTCTTTGTATTGTAAAATGCTCAGCTACAGAAAATGTAATATTATCGCTCCAGTGGATGAATCATACTCAGTGGTGTAGACACTTAGGCTGAAATTGCCATCAGAAAATTTATGGACTGACATATTTTGACCATTCTGGAGCAAACTATAGTCTGCTAATGCTGCAAGTGCAAAACATTTTTTTTTATTTCACTGTGAACCAGAATTTGTTCCATTATGAACTGGTTACTGCCATAGTTTGTTCTGAAATACCCTGACCCGGAGAGTCTGTTCCTGGCTCAGCCCATTCTGGAGGGCACAGTTTGGGATGGGGAGAAGAGCAGGGGGTGGTGTGGCTCAGAGGGACAGATTTCTTGGTGTAATCCATTCAAACACTGCCACGCCAGGTGTAACACGAAGAACATGAGCAGGGGAGAGTCCGTACATGGGCAGTGATGGCGAGTGTTCTCAGCGGGCTCATGGTCATACCCAAAGTGCCCCTCAGCAGCACCTTGAGTCAGAGCAGGGAATGAGGGTTTGTTCATTCACTTCACAAGGTGTTTTTCTCCTTCAGAGCTGTTACTGCTGTATAAAGGAAGATTATCTCTATCAGAATTTTGGGAATTGACAAGAAGAGCATTTAGGTCTAAATCAAAGAAATGGAAGTTTGATTGTAAAAATAGAAAAGGAATTAGCCTTTAATATACTTGGTGAATGTAACTTCATCTCTTATGTAATTAATAAGCTTTATGTATTTATTTGTTAGGACTGGAAACTTTTGACAAAGTATACAAACATTCACTTGGATACTTTTCATTAATACAGGTCTACCAATACCAGTTGTTTTAATTTTGAAATACTTGACATATCAGAGCAAGTGAAGATATTATTCTGATGCAAGTACAAATAATGTTACAGTAAAGCAGTAGATTGTTGTACCCACAGTTAATTGTAAGATTGTTACTACCATATCTAGGTAATTAATATGCTAATTAGCTAGTTTAAAGATAAAAGAATGCAATAAAGAGCTTGTATTTTTCTCTTTTGCTGTGCAAACACAGCTCCCTGCAATAACTTAATGAGGAAATTTCAAAGGAACAAAACTAACAACAAATGAATTAGAAGCTTAAGTAAGTAATTACATGGTATTGCCAAGACCTTTTGGGTAGGGACTAGCATAAATATGGGTTTAGGTTGTCATAACAGCAAATAAGAGAGAGAATAGGAATACTAACTAAGAAAATCTGTATATTTGCTGGAAGTTTATTTTTCCAAAGCAGCCTAAGAAAAATTTTAATTGAATGGTTATTATTGAAAGAAATTATTTATTGATAGTAATAAGATGGAAAACATTTCTCACGTTGAAGGATGTAAAGTCTTTGAGGGAAGAGAGCACAAAGAGAAAGTGCTATTCTTTTTTCTTTCAGACAGCCTTTAGTATATTAGTAGAAAAGGGACTGGCGTTCAAAAATCACAACCTGTGTTTGTTCAGCGTCCTGAATTTTGAATCTGTTCCAAAGGCTGATTTGAATCTGGTCTGAAAAATGAATAGAAAATCTTAAGTGTGACACTGCAAGAGAAAAGATTCTTAAGCATAATGAAAATGTGCTTAAGATCCCTTATGGGCTAAAATAGGGTGTAGAAGATTTCAGAACAAATTAAGGCAGGTCTTTCAAGAGAGAGGATAAGAGAGAAGAAAGTGTAACAAATCAAGAATTTGGGGTTTGGAAAAATGCTTTCAGAGCTTTAACTGCTTTATTAGTGTTAAATTTCTTATGTTGAAACACTTTTTCTCAGCTGGAGAAAGCCCATGTTTGAAGCCTTCGCTTCTGTCAGGAAGCCACGCAGATTTAAACTTGTCAAAACCATGACACTCTCCACACTAGAGAATGCAACTTGAACTACTCTGCACAGCCTCGGCTGACATCCATGCTCAATAGAGACAAAACCACTGTCTATTAATCAGTTTAGTTTGTTACTAATGGGATTATTATTACAAAAGCACTGTTACGACTAATTTCACAAGATACAAACATGCAAAAGGAAGCACGCAACAAATCTTCTGTTTTCTTATGTATTTATATAAACAATTCAACAGTAACAAAAAAAATTCAGCAGCTGCTAAATGAAAGTCAGAAGTTGGCTTAAAGAAACAGTAAATATTACTCTGAGAATAAATAATATCAGCTGTAGAATTTATTATATGAAGAGATTGCTTTTTAAATATTAAGGTTGAGCATCTTGGACTTTTGATTCAAATTTAAGCCTTATCACATAATAAATATTGAGGAGCAGCAAGGGTGATCTATTCATAGTATCTCAATATTGATAACTGAGCTGCATTTGCATTAACAGTGAGCATTGAAATAATCTGAACATCACACCTCTCCTCCAAAAGGAAAGAGTGTCTCCTTCTTGCTCCCAGCAATTGAGAGGAGGGATGTGTCTCTAAAAGGTGGAATCTTTTGAAAAGTGTTGAGATTATTTAGAATCCCACTGTTACTCTGTGTCTAAAAGCTGTGCAATTCTATCCCCTGAATATTTGGGCATATAGAATCAGGGCAAAACTGTGCTGAAGTCAATGCCTAAACTTAGTTAACTCCAAGTTGGATTGGACGTCACACCACTAAACAGATTCTAACATGCAGTTTGAATGCAGTTTTCTGATTTGATTGGTCTTTTAGTTTGCTAATTCCTGTAAGAAAATGTTAAAATGCAATTTATTTTTGGTCTTTTTTTTGCTAAGGAAATGAGGTCTATGTCTCAAATCTATCTGGCTTTTTTCCCTTTGAAACTGTTTTGAAACACATTTCATGGAGAGAGAGAGAGGGCTCAAAAAGGCAGTGAGTTCCTACAATGTGACAATGAATGTTAAAGTAGTTAATTATCAACATTCAAGGGTTGGGTAGTGAGCTCCGTCCTATCAGCAGCCTTATATCTGTTTCCAGCAAGGTTTTAGTGTGCATATGCTCTTTACTGAACACCATCTCTGGCACCGGGAGAGAAATTAGATCAGTGTTCGCGCTTGGAAAGTTTAGTCGTGAACTACTTGGGAATTAAAAACTGGGCTCTGAACCAGACTTCATAAGTTTTCTGCTCAAGATATTTTGTGATTCAAATACTGTGGTTTCATGCTGGGTCAATCTCATTACTTTGAAAAATAAATTCCTGAAGATAACTTTGGATGGGATGAGAGCTCATGTAAATTGTGTGTGTATATATATACGCAGACATATATATTATAATGTGAGCTACAGCTGGCTTTATATCTCTATAGACAGTTAACTGTATAACTGTCAAAAAGGAAATAAAGGGAATTCACAGAAGTGGAACAGACTCTGAAGCTTAGGAAAGAATATATTTAATGAAATACATCCACTTAAAAGGCAGCGTTACATAAAAGGTAAAATAGTCCAGGTTACAAATCTCAATAGCTTTGAACAAACTCAGACCTTTGCTACAGAGCCAAGTCAGTATGGCCCAGATGTGGCACTGGATAGGAAACAGCCTGGGGGAGAAGATTTCTTCTTTAATAAAGAATCATATTCTATGCGGTGTTTTATATGAATTTTTTTTTTATTATATTGTAGTTTTCTTTATCATTCAATACTATCAATTTTAAATGGGTACATTTATAAGCTTTGGCCTAATATTATTACGAAAAATGAAACTCTAGTTAAACTTTATGGCATTTTTATGTCACCCACTGGGTCTCTCTGGTTTGGGGTTTGTATCTAAATCGCCAGGTTTTAAAATACATCTTCTGTATGATTTCAGCTATACTTGTGAATGACTGGCATGTCTTAAGTAAAAGATCTCTTGTCCCCAGTGGTGGTTAAAGTCAGAGCTGTCGTCTTTGAATTATTTTATTTCATGAGCTTTTAATCATACCCCAAGGACATGTCAAGCTCTCGCACGCTCTTTCTTTCAAGTATATTCTTTCACAAACACAGGCTGTGGAGGAGATGCTGTCATTTCTTCTCTTGTTCCACTCCAAGCACATATTCATCACGGTATGGTAGACTTATAAAGAATCTAATATCATAGTAAATTGCAATTTGGTGAGGTGTGGCATGCTTTCAAACACTGAAATTTTTGGTGGTTGTAAAACAACAGCTAAAACAGTTAATCAAGCAGTGCTGTCACTCCAAATAAGTACTCTGTTTGTTAGTTAGATGGAGTTAGTTGCCCTCAAAATTATCTTTGTGACAGTTCTGACAATGTAAATTAATGTGAAGACATTTTGAGGTTTGTTCACCACTTTATTGAATTTTCTATGCCTGAAGCATCAATTAGTATATTTATAGTCAAGTTATTCAACAATTTTGTTGGGGTTTTTATTTTTTTTTCTTTTCAATTATTGTTCTCATGGATCCCAGAGTGTTCCTGTGTCCTGTATATAGCACAGCGTCTGAATGTCCCAAGGGTTCACATATTTTCAGAGGGGACCTAGCAGCTTGTCTTTCCTGCTTTTACTGCTCAGGCTAAGGTATTGTCCTGTTTCTGGCAGGCTTTGCTGCAAAACTGTAATGATGTCTGTTGTGATTGTTGTTATTTTTGCATTTGTTATTTTATAGATTCACAGGTAAATAAATATTAGGCATGGACTCAGTATCTGAGTCACATTTAGAATACCAGGCTGTAAAATTGCCTCCTGTGAAATTTCAGTAATATCTTTGAATGGCTGTGTATTGAATGACTGACTTAAATGTTTCTTTGTGCTAAAGGCAGCTTAGACAGCTTGCCGTTTGCAAGACATTTTTGAAATGAACACAGAGAAACACAGTAGCTGTATTTAAAATTATTTATTGATGGAGAAGTAAGTGAAGGAGTGATATTTGGGCCAAGAATTGTTTTCAGGTAGAAATAGCCTGTTTTCCCCTTAAGCTCATTTCTGAATTTCAGCACAAAAGGCAGTCTTATAAACCTTTAAAAACATCTGAGGCTGAATCGCCGGTGCTGAGCACGGTTGCTTTCTGTCTGTGGTACCCTGGAAATCCACAGGTGTGTCCTGAGCCGTGTGTCAGGATTTCAGATTTGTAGCTGACCTGCTCCTGCTTTGGGCTCCATTTCTATGTAAGATAAAAGTCCCAGTGCTCACGGCTGCCTTCCTTTAGGTGCCTTTGCCCTTTATTAAGTGCCCCCATCTGTCTCTGAGTTATCTTGCGGGCTGAGGCAAGGACATACCCGGGCAGTAGAAAAGGTCTTGCAGGAGACACTGGAAGCAGCGGGGAGCGCGAAGCAGAGCCGGAGCTGATGGCTGTGCTCAGATCTGCCTGAGTGAGGAGGTTCCAGCCGTGCCTCCTCAGCTGCTCTGCTCTGCTCTGCTCTGCTCTGCTCTGCTCTGCTCTGGCACAGCCTCCCCACGCGTCTGTGCTGCGATCCCCGCGCTTCTGGGACAGCATAACGGGGCAGATGGGGACCATGCACTGAGAACTCATCTTGTCACTGCAGGTTGTGTTGACACAGTCTCTATGCCATGCATAGAAGCTGCCTCTGCTTTCCCTGTGCAGCAGCTTTGCAAGCAGACTGTCACATACACATTGTTGTGCCTTTTGCTAATCGGCTCTGGAAAGGAAATGATGCACCAGATAATCTGAGCAGGGACCGTTTATATTTTCATCATCTTGACCACAAATTCCCTCTTCATCCTAAGAAAAGCTTCCAACACAATGCCTGGAGAGACAGTTCAGTAAATTTGTTCCCCAGAGAAGAAATTTTAATGAAAAATATTGCTGTCATAGTCATAGACATGAGTTTCGTCTTTAAAACCCACATAGCACCCTGCAGTCCTCAATAAACAAACAATAAAACATAAATTCAATACCTATACAAACTGTCATCATGCAAGGAGCTTTTGTACGTATATACAGTTTGAAATGCCACCTTCTGAGTAGGCTTTAGATATATTTGCCACATTAAATAATAGCAATGTATGTAATTGAACACACTTAATGATAACTTGTTGCCTACATCAGAATGTCTACTGAATTGTCGTGGCCTTGTGTGACTGAGGTCATGGTACATAAATCTGATGGCAATCCCAAATTAAACTTAAATGAACTTGTTGTGCAATAACAGCAAAGTAAGAAAATGAAACACAGCCTGCTCCCCAATGTAGCTTTGAGAGCTTGGAAAATTATAGCTCTGTTGGTCAGATTAGTTACGTGGGAAGTTATTCCTGGTCTATTGAAATAATTGTATTAATGCCACATGCTATATAAGAGTCTGGTCTTGTGGTCTTTTGAAATACAAAGAACAATTCTCTGACAAAAATTTTAGAGATATTCTGTGATGCACCTGAGATTTTTTGTACTGTCTTCCTGAATAAAAATTACTAATGCAAAAACATCTTACTTGCAGAAATAAGCAAGTTACTGATATTCTGGATTGCTTTATTTTGTTGGTTATCTGGTTGTCACTTGCCAAATACTACAACTTATAACCTCTGACTCTATAAAAATTGCTTTTATGGTTTACTTTTATGGAGGTTTTTATGTTTAGAGCCCTTTCCAATCTTGAGAGAAATGAAATTTCTTTCAGTATCTTTTGTCTTGATGCGTGAACTGTTTAGCATTAAGACTTGGTTGCATTAGGGTCTTATTGCTATATAATGGTTTTACCCAGTCACATGTTCATGGGGCAGAGAGCCACATAAGAAAACAGTGTTTTGAATGCAGTACAGCAATGGCAAGATTCCTAGGTTTTACGGAAGGAAGTGTTTTTTTAACTTAAAGCTTAAACCAAGTAAAGTCTGACATTACCAGTTTTCTCTAGACAAGAACTAACCTCATCAGCACTTGTTAGCAGCTATGCACACCTCCCTGAAACCTTCCGTTAACGATTTTATTTCCAACATGGTTGACTAACAGGTTGGATACCTGTTGAAATCAAATACAAAGAAGTATGGCAAAAGCTGCCTAAAGCAGGATACATGAATTCACTCTGTCTTCTAGTAAAATTAAATTATTAATGGTTTAATTTCTTTTTTTTTCTTTCCACAGGATTTGGGGTTCCAATTAAATCCGTGTTTGGGCCATTGCTTTGCCTGCCAGTACTTAATCTTTTTCGAAAGCCTCATCACTTATCTAAAACAAAAGAAGAACGAGGTAAGGAGAAAAAGTAATGAAATGCAGCATAGCACATCTGTCAAAGGAACGGAAGGTAGCTTTAAAAAAAAAAATCCAGGATCAATGACATTAAAAAACTATTTGTTGAACACTAAATGTGTTCATGTTAGGCATCTTAATTCTAATGAATCTGTAACTACCATTATGTCCTTGCATACACTGAGGGTTCTGGTTTTTGAGTTTGAGATTTACTGTTGGTGTAGTCACAGGATACAAATGACTGATAGGAATATTTGCTAAGTGCAACTCTCTGCACTGTGGAGTCCTTTGCAAGATTGTTTGACATCTTGATACTGAACTATTGAATATAATTAACATTTCTGAAGCTATTTAAAATTCACTTTTGGGTCAGTCTTGATTTATGTTCTTCCAATGTGCGTGATGTAATACTGCGTACTGCACTAAAAGACTTCACCTGTTTCAGCACTTAGAGCTATGCTGTCCCTGGCTGTTGATAATAGATCTTCCCAAAATACCTGGAACTGACTTTTGCTTTGTCACTTAGGATTGCAATAACATACAACATGGCAGGCATAAGTAGGGGCGACAGAGAAGAGTAGTAAAGTGATTTACCCTTGACAGGCTAAGGATGTAAGGCAGATATGGTTTGAAAAATATATGCCTTTCCTGAGTTGCAAAAGTATAGCCTGCAGTGGCCACTCCTGCAGCCACTGCTGACATGCACAAGAGAGGATATTGGGATCTTAGTTCTTTTTTTTTTCCACTCATTTTTTCTGCATTCTCAGATCCCTTCCAAGGGTCAAGTTCAAACTAATATTAGCTGGTGCAGACCAGGCTCAGTGGTTCCTTAATATGCTTTCACCTCAGGGTCCTTATATGAAAACCAGCAGGTTAGAAAGTGTGTTGGCCCTCACCTTCTCTACATAAAATATCATGTGTTTGGTTTGGGAGTGTTAAGCATGCATCTTCTCTAGGGTCTCTTTCAAGGATGCTATTTATAGTTTTGCTTTTCAAGCTGTGTAAAGGGTGTTATTAAGTAGCTGGGAAAAAAATGTTTAATCATTGGACCATGGAAAGCCATAGGCCAGGCAGAAAATTACCAGTGGTATTTGTCAGTAATAAGTAAAACTGGGTTCAGTAGGCGTGTTTCTAAAGCACGTGTAAGCTGAGGGAGAGCTGTGCCTCCAGATCAGGAGCTGATGAGGTAAATATCTCACTAGTACAAGCGTTCCTGAAATCTTTTCTAAAGTTGCTATCAGAAATTACTCTTACATGTGGAGATTGTTGGATTTGCTATGTAAATCCTTTACATTTGCCAAATAACTTCTAGGTTTCTGAATCTTGTCTTGCTGTAATCCTAGAGCACAGTTGTCTTCTAGGTTGCCCATCTTACACCATCATTTCGGCTAAAATTTCTCATTGTATTGGTCTCTGAAACTGAAAAAGATTATGAAACAAAAAACATTTGTATAATTTCATAAAAAATTCTCCCTACCATTGCTTATGGAAGCAAGAGGGGGTGCTTATATAGAATCAGTTACCAACAGGACCTATCTTCAGAAAAATTAATTGAGCTTTAAATTAACTACTAGTCTTAATAGGATTTTTTTAAAAGCACACTTGATTTGTCTGTAGCTCTTCAACTTTCTTTCAATTCCTTATAATTGCATTTCAAAGCTCTTTCAACAGATAAACATCTCAAATTTAATATCTTAAAGATTCTCTTATATTTTCCTGTTTAAAAAAATTAAATTTTTTACCTTCCAAACCTTCCTACTGCTTCAAAACACTGTTGGTGAGGTACAGTAACAACTTAAAACAGATAATCTTAGTAATTATTAGCTTCTTATAAGCATAATTATCTTATGATGAGCGCAGATGACATTAAAAAATCTTATACTGAAATGGTGCCTAAAATGAGTTATTTGCTAACTATGTACGCAGTTTAATTGGGACCCCTACTGATACTGAGAACAGTCAGTTTTGTTGTGGTTTCAAACAAAAACAAGACTGAAATCACTGCAATGATATATCTGGGATGTCTGTGTGTCTGTATCTTCTGGCAACTTTAACTCATTCACTGACATAAGGGTGTTTTTAGCCCAGTTACTGATATTAACAGGAAGATAGGGTTTTGAGACAGAATTGTTCCTAACATTCTAGTGAAAGCATGTGGCTTTGCAGTAAAAAAAAGGATATTTTAAATGCCCTGGCTAAGGGAAGGCCACGTTGTGAGCTTCTGGGAAAGATTCTACAACAGGAAGAGACCTAATTAATGTGCCACATTTGGGAGAGGCATTTCAGCCAGAACCTGCCCCTTTCGAACAGGGGAGGGTCCACACTGAAAATTTGTGACTGCAGGGAATTTCCAGGGTTCTCTTCAGGAAACCAGACTGGCCTCCTCCATGTGTGTTCTGAATATTTCCCTCTTCCTCCTGGTACATATCTCCTGTCTGTTTGGAGGGTGGTGATATTTGATCTGAAAACCAGTCCTGCAACAAGAGGAACATTTACTTTCCGGTTATAACTTTTGTGTTTAAAACCAAACCCCATAATCACGAGTGTGGTGGCTGGGATCGTGTTTATGGTTTATTATATTTGCAGATTCAACTGTAAACACAGAAAAATATCTGTTTTGCTCGTGGGGCAGCTTATTGCCCTTATTGAACAGTAACAAACCTTACACTGTGGATGACAGAATATGCTTTATCTGTGTTGTTAAGTGTACAAGGTATATTAGACATCACTCTCATAAACCATGCCTTATGCTGTGATTTTATAAATTCCTGGTAGCTTGTAAAATCAGGGAAGGTTTTTCCTGTGAAATCCTTAGGCAGATGAAATAGGTGTCAGCATGTGGCTCCTCACCACTGCAAAGCCTTGATAGTGTTACAGGCCTTCAAGATGAAATGTGGTTTCCTGGACAATTTGTGAAATGGATCTTTGGGGTATTCATACTTTCAAGACATATGTGGATTTATCTGCCACAGAAGATAAAGTGTGCTTTGCAGTTTCTATTCTAGATATAGCACCATTTAAAATGCTCCGTGTGCTTCATACAGTGATTAGTTTGCTCTGAGGATCTTAAACATTCCTTTCTACAGATTCTCATATTAGAGATTTTCTATTAATATTGCCATAGTGAAACAGGAGAGTGACTGCTGGGAATCTCCAAGCAATCAATGAAAAATACTTGGCAACAACACTGTCCTTTCCACTTTCATTAAAGGTTGTGAAAGCAATTTACAAACATTAATAACACATTACAGTAACCTCCTGAATCTCTGTGAGCATTCAGTCTAGAAAATTTAACCTAAGAAGAAAACAGGTAACAGCTATGCGATGACAGTGGAAAACAGCCATTCCTTAGCTGCCCTCCATTTTTTGTGGACCCTCTTGGAAATCCATGAAGTTTTGCTTCAAGAAATGCTCATGGGTCACAGTTTCCAAGCTCTGGACTCTACTTTTTGAAGCTAATCTTTGATTCTTCCATCAGGGCTCTAGTCTGTATTGAACTTTAATAGATTGACCTAAATTTTGAAATAATGTGAAGAATGAGAAGGAAACAAAAACACTAACAGCACTTCCTAATAGCGGCATTCACCTTTTCTATGTACAGAAACTTCCTTAGAATGATTATGTTCAACCAGTTTGACACTGTTGAAAGTTTGAACCCAATTGCAAATTAGCATTAAGCAGGAATAGTCAACAATTCAAATATCAAACAGCAAAGTCTTGACTTAGTCTGACAGTCTTTTAATTTTTTTTTCTTTCTTCCTCCATCCCCCACTATTCCATAAATCACTTGTTTAAGTTTTACAGTATATTCTGTATATTAACATTAAACTCTTGATTCTAATTTACTGCACCTAACCAAGATGGCTTAATGTAGGGTAGTAACTACTGAATTATCCAGTGTCAGAATGTGCTTGCCAAATTATTATGCTCGTGCCTCATCAACTTGGCTCACTGCAATGGAGCCTCATTCCAACTTTACCTTCACAATCCATTTGAATTTGCTTCGTAGTAACTCCAAGACATGACTACAGAGTCAGTGTAAGTTACAGAGATCCCAAAGCAGAGAATAGTGCACTTTATTCCTTACCCTTTTGTGTAGCAAAACCTCATTTTGATATCAATGGAAGTCTGTGATGCAAAGGTGATATTTTTTACATTGTCCAGCACTATAAATCAAATGTAAATGTACCTTACCACTTGAATTGTGATCTCACAAACTCTTCTTGTTTCTACTTGCAATATCAAAACATAGTTTTTAAAGATAGAATTAAAGCACTTGGAGAAAACTTAAAGTATCAAGCAGTGAAATGTCATTATTCCTTTGATTATGTACGTAAAATAAAAAAATAGGAGTTAGTATAGAAATCCAGCAATGCAATTTTTCAGTAATGCACCATGAAGACAGCTTCTTGCAATATTCCAAAGTTCTGTCCTTTAAGATAAATGTATTTCTATGGACCTCAAATTATTTTACAATCTTTAAAGTATCATTTTACAAATCACTGATGTATTAAGTTGGCTTAATCATCTGTCTGCATTTGATCTTGCAAAAGTGGTTGAGATATTTCTTGCTTCTTCCAACATCTGTAAACCAGTGAATCAGTGACAGGAAAGATAAAATGAATAATTCAAAAGATCGATGCTGACCAAAGACCAGAGATACTTACAGTATTAATATATTTTTGGTTTTCAGCCTGTAGGCCATAATTTTATAGAGAAAACATTTTTTGGAGTAAATAAAGCTGATCACTATATACCATAAATAATAGCAGTATGTGCTTTTGCTAACATTAGAAGGATTGTGAGTAACTTCTGTGATATATTTTACTTTTGCAAAAAGGCAATTAGTGATTAAATATATATCTTCTGCCTGACACATTTCACTTACACTTCCACAGAAGTAATCATATCCTGTTCTTATCATTCTGGCTGTTAATGCTTTCCAGCAGAAGGGAAGCCTGTGACACCAAACAGCAGCTCCCAGGATGGGAATGCTGCTGGAGCTGAACACTTTGGTGCCTGCTTTAGAGGAAAATCAGCACTGAGTCTTCCTCCTTAGACTGTCAGCGAACCGCAAGGCTACAAATATGAAGACACTAGAGGAGCTCAAATCATTTTAGGCACCAAGAGCCCAAAGGTATCTTTTATCCCGGTGAAATCCTACCAAGGCTTGCAGAAAGATGGCAGTTTCCAGATTTTTTGTTCAAACTTCCAAGAGTGTTTGTGGCCATGTCTGAGCTCACTGCACTCTAGAGTTGGGCCCATGAGACAGAGCACAGCATTGACCCTGCTCCTCAGTAGTACACGATGGTTAAAATAATGCTGTGCGCACACTCGACTTCACTTAAGACTACAAATAATGGTGTAGTAATAATAGCAATAATTTTAGTCATAATTATTAACAGATAACTAAAAATAATATCAGAATTAGTATTATGAGCATCTCTCTGGTTGCAGCAACGTCTGCTACTCACCTTCTCTCTATTCCCAGAAAAAGTATTTTGAGATTCTTGGGTTCGAAATGTTACATAGCTTTCAGGTAGCTTAGTATGCTAAAGTTCTGTCTCTGGAGACAAATAAAACTCTGTGTAAGTAGATTGATCTCATCTTAATCCCTGGTAGGCATTCTTCCAAATCTTAAAACTACAACTGTATTAATGTCAAAGTAATTTTTTGTTGGTTTTGGTCTGGGTTTTTTTTTGTTTGTTTTTTGTTTGTTTGTTTTGCTTTTTGTTTTTTGGGGTTTTTTGTTTGTTTGCTTTGTTTCACTTTGTTTTAGTTTTTGTTTAACCCTAGTACCTCAGTACATGGAAAAAAAAATGAAAGAAAAAAGAAGAATAGGTGCTGCAGGCCAGGATTTATGTATGTGAGAATAGAACAGTGGTAATGTAACGCTGTCTTGGTAACACCATTCTTTGTGGTATATATTAATTCCAGCTGACAAAAACCCCTAAAACTATAAAAAGGTGTCAAGTATGGGAAGTAACTGCACAAAACCAAGCCAAGGCAGCATGAGTAAGCACTTAATTTAATTACTGCAGATTTATTTTGGTTTGTATCTGAAACACAGTTGACAAGATTGTATTTGCTGGTAAAAATAGATCATTTCAATGCAGTCAACTTGTCTCTGTATTTTCTGTTCCTTCATTTAAGAAGATTTTTACATCTAATTTTCATCATCAAAAACATATTGAGATAGTAATACTGAATATGTCCAAACTATTTTAGGAGCATGGCTTGCTCCTTATACTGTCAAGAGGTTTAGGAACAGCAATGTGGGGAAATCTAGATTTTTCAGAGGATTGCTGTCCCTGGCTCCTTTAGAAATCCCCTTGGAAAAAATTGTAAATTTGTTCTCTCACATCCCTAGCGTCAGGAAGCCTCTTTCTGTCAACTGCATAAGTACAGACATGTTACAGTCACCCAGCTCTTACCTTCCATCAGTGGGATGTGTAAAATTTGCACTTTCAGCACAAAATTTGTCCCGTGGATCTCTGCCTATGTGCAGGCTGGCTGTGTAAGTAGGAATGGAAAATCAAACCTGTCTCAGCTCATCTCAGCAGAGTTCAGGCAGCAGCACTCGAACATCAACATGCTGGGCACTCAGCCGTGCCTTCGCTCAGAGCTCTGCCACCCCAAATTCGCCTTGGGCAGGGCAGTCTGCAGTCATTCCTTACTCAGAGCCCTTTGAGGTTCTCTTCCAGAAATCTGATGGCAGAACTGTTGGGAGCCCTCAACTGTTAGGGAGCAGAAGTGAACCTCTAGAAGAAAGGTTACTTGCCAGTATAGGCTGTTTGAGTCTGTCATCTTCACACTTTGTGCTGTTGTCCCTCTCGGTGTGTTTAAAATGCAATTACACATTCTCCATCCTGGAGTGAGGGACAGGAATTCCTCCAGGTGTTGGTACAGAAGGGCGGGTGTGTTTGTGCTCTTAGGCAGTGTGCTGCAAAGAGCAGATTCTGGATAAGCACCCGTCCTTTGGTGGTCCCTGCAGGCCGTGAGACACAGAGCAGGCTTGGCAGCCCTGCATTCAAATTCGTGTACAGACAGTCATACCAAATAGCACTGGATGGACATTATCAAAGTCATTTGGAAATAGAAGTACAGTCAGAGATCGGGGGAAAGATTGAGTTATAATTCAATGATCCCATATTTATAAATTATCTAGTATCCATAACACTTTAAAATAGGATTTATTTGCTTTAATAATTCATGGAAAGTTCATAGTAGGTAATTTATTAATAATACAGTGTCATGAGTATGGATTTTGCCCAATTCCTATTTATATTCTATTGAACCTACTGATCTGTTTTATGGCAGCAGCAAGAAGTTCAGTTTCAAGCAGTGAAAGGAAGCCTATTACCTTGTTTTCAAAATAAAATATGGAGATATCTGTGGAATACAAAACTTCTGTTTGAAGTCAGGAATAGCTACAAACATGGAAGGAAGCACAGGTTTCTGTTTAGATGATTGCTAAAGGTCACTATGCAGAAAAATACTGAAATATGTAGGCACTTAGATTTGAGTCACTCCACTAAAATCAATTGAATTACCTTTATACTTATTGATATAATTATCCTATTAAGACACTTACTTAAGTGTTCTGCTGATTCAGAGCCAGAACATACAAGCACGCTGCAAAGGCAAAGCCGGTCACATTGCAAAAGTACAATTTGCAGTGTTTACCAGATTCTTTATTGTTCCATTACTGATTTCAGCTGTTTCATATATTCTTAATACATAAATTAGCACATTGTCCCCACAAGTAGCATGTAGATACTGGCTTGAAAATGGTGATTTTATAGCAGCGGCAATCAGTAGGGAGGGTCTATTTATTTATTTATTTATCTCTGTTCAGATTTTTGTCTTGTTTTCACCAAATAGATCTCTCAAGCTGCAGTACTCTGACATTGTGTCTGAAACAATTTGTTGTAGAGAAACAAATCTTGATGTTTTCAGGAAAGAAAACGCCAATATCTGGTTATTGTTATTGCTAAAGAGATTAAGATTGTAGTTGTTAAGACAGTAGATCTGTTTTTTCCACTAGGATTAGAAACAAATATGCACAAAATACGCCGTTCCAGCTATGATGATTTAACATAAGCATTGTAACAAGGAAAAAACTGATAAAAATTGGAAACAATGGGATGGGTTACCTCCACATCCAGAACTGCAGGCTGTAACAGCACAGGTGATTTTCCAATACACTCTGCTGCTAGTGATGCCAGACTTACTGGTGGCTATCACAGTTTCTACTCAGTGTGTCTATGTGTGTACAGCCCATCTGCTTCATAAGTTTTAGGAGAAAGGAGTCAGGAAATTCCTACTGTGATTATATTTTGGAGCGAAGGATGCAGTGCACAAATGCACAAAATAGGGATATGGACCAAGAACTGAATCTCAGCAGTGTTTGCTTTGGTTTGTGCTGCTGCCACAGTGGGCAAGGGAAGGAGAACTGGCACGAGAACGTATAGATGAGGTTTGTGTTTGGTGTTAGCACTGTCAGTTTGAAACTGAGTGAGTTTCAGTGTGAGTACCACTGTCGGTGGTGGCTGCAGCTCCTGGCTCTCTCTGAGAGAGAGTTGCTACAGAATTCCAGCAATGAATTGGAAGTTACGTGAGAGAGGAGGTGTATTTATCCCTTACTTTCACTGAAAACTGGTGTCTTGTGTTCGTGTGCTGTCAGTCTCACGTGGGTAGTTGTTAAATCTGGCTAGAGAGTATCCATCAGTAATGATCAACAATTTTATGGTAAAATAGCAAATTAATTTTGGAATCCAATCTAGTGACTTCTAAAATGTGTTTTACAAAGATCTATGGGCTTCATTAAACACTGTTTTCTCCAAAACTGTCATGTCTGATTCAGACACTGCCTCAAATATTTTTTTTCTTATTTAGAAAGCAATAGAAAAAATATTCAGGGTTCAGCATTTTCTTTTTAAATTGTTTCCTTTTTTTTGACTGAAAATCATTCTCAAGTTCTCCCTGTCAGTATTTAGTATAAACAACAAGCAGCTGATTTACAAGAGGATCCCTAACAGTCTTCTGTTGATGGCTATATAGGATTTTACCAGTTGCATGGGATTTTCTGTTTTGGGCAGTTCTCAGATTTTTCCTGGTGCAAATCTTCCAGTGGTATCATGGCATAACCAGTACAGCCGAAGTATGGCGGTGTTTTATGATTGTTCTTTAAATCAATACATTTTCAATTTTAGAAAAATCAAAATATCTCAATAAATGTAGAAAAGGTTTATGGAATCATAGTAATTGATTCATTTAGACTGAGTTGTTTTCTTTGCTTTTGAGCATTGCTTGCATGTAAATGTCGGGCATTACACTAAAATGTGTGTTGTATGCCTTGGAGCTTCCCCTTATCTAATGATGAAAATATTTTCCTGCCTTGTGTATTAACTGAATCAACATCATTCAAGTGTGTGTATGTGCACATTTCAGGGTTTAGGAGTATGTAAATGCGCAGTATTTGATTTATAGAAATGATGTGCTGACTTAAAATACAAAAACAGTGCTTTGTAGTAGAACCTCCTTCATCCTCCTCACTTTCAGGTGTTTTAAGTACGAACCATTAAAACAGCAGCATAGTTAACATGAAAGAGAGTTCCAAAAACATCACCGTAAAACACCTACTCTCATACATCTGCACACTGGGAGAAGAGGACGGAGAAATTTGTTTTTAAATTCTTCTATCAAAACTGTTACTGATCTTCAGACATTTCTTTTTATTCTTTCCCTTACCAATTCCCAGCCAATGGACAAGGACATGCTGTATTACTATTTTCTGTGTGATTCATTCCTTATAAAACAATCTGTTCTTTTAGTGGCACTTGTTATTAATCAAGGTTTTTTTCCCTCCATTAGCGTAGTTGTTGGCTCAATCACTTCAGTATATGTAATCACTAACTTTTTCCATTACACTGGTGAATAGGTGCTCTTATATGTCTGTCAGAGGGATGCTGGTACATTTAGTATGATGCTTTGCAATTTCAGTGAGAACACTAATGGCTGAAGTGTGATTGCTTTTTTTTTTCCTTTGAGAGAAAAAAAAGTGTAACATGTTCCCCTTGGAGAGAAAAGAGAGAAGAATGATGGAAATTTCCAAACTCAATTTAGTTTTGTATCATTAAAATGTTGAAAAGTACCAAGGAATACTCTTGCAGAATCAATCATTTCCTAATGTATCTGCAGAGGCCCTGGACTTGCCTATCCTAAAGAGAATGCTGAAAAGGCTAAAGTATCAATTTTGTACAATAGTCTGTGTATTTGCAGAAATACAGCACCAAAATTCACACTCTTACAAATGAAATGAAGGAGGAAGGAGGGTATGTGTACATAAAACCTTTATTTACTTGGTATTGTTTTCTGTGCAAAAATTGTCCAGTTTCTGTGTGGAACAAATAAAAATACAAAGAAGATGTAATTCATCATTGAGTAGGTATTTATGGTATATTTCAATGCAAAAAGGCAATTGCTTAGATAATAGGAAAAAATTGTGAGAAATACTTTTTAAATGAATCAATTTTTTCTTGTAAATGATGCTTGCTCTCTATAAGCTGGAGATTGTTCTGACAGGCTACTTTAAAATCAAGATTAAATAAATAACTTAAATAGGCTACACAGCTCTGTTTTTAAAATTGGGCTTCTCATATTTTCTCTAATTCTTCAATTACCTTTTCCTTGATTTCGCCTGATGGCTGCATTGTTTGGTTTTTTGGGATTTTTTTGGGTTGGTTTTTTTGTTTTGGTTTGGTTTATTTTTTTTGTTTTGGGGGTTTTTTTGTTTGTTTTAGGGGTTTTTTTGGTTGGTTTTTGGTGGTTTTTTTTGTTGTTTGGTTTTGGTTTGGTTTGGTTTGGTTTGGTTATGTACATCTGTCTTTAAAACACAGGAAATTTGTTCTAATATCTTAACTACATCTCCAAATACCAAAATTTTGGATCTGATCCAGCTCTCAGGCCCAGCATAATTCAGACTGGGAATTTGTCCCCTTATATTTGATTGATATGTCTTAGCCACGCTCCATCAAGAAGCATTTTGGCGAGCATCGCGTTAACATTTAAGTCTTTCCTCCCATTGCCGTGAGCAGCACAGATCATTTCCGAAGGAGCCGCCGTTTCCAAGGTCCCAGCCCTTTATCCGGGGATGGCCGGCTCTCCGTGCCCCGCTGCCCCCGCTGCGGCTCCCGCGGGCAGTCCCGGCCTCCTCTGCCCCCACAACAGCACCGAGCTCTCATCGATTCATCCACACACACTTTGAACTGTTGCTGGGAAGGAAACAGATGATGATGTTCACAATATTTTGAGTTTGATGATTTAGTGTTGTGATCATTCTTGATACTGTGACAATGTCATTTCTTAGTACCCTGGTGCTGCGCTCTTTGGGCCTACTGCCTCATTGGATCCCAGATCTACTTTTTTATATTCCTCTAAGAAAAGGAAGGAAATCAAATTAAGTATTTGATTGTACATTTCATTTTGGCACAGCATGGATCACTGTGCTGTATATTCCTGTGTTTTACCATTGAGGAATTGGCTGTGATGTGGAACCTGTGGGCCTTTGCCATGGAAGGTTTCTGAAAGCCGTTCCTGGGGCCTCCATGCTGCCTGTGGGGCGCCTCACCTGTGGCTGGAGCTTGGAAAACAGGAGTGAAACCTGCACCTTGTACAAGAGAGATCCCAGCCCCTGCCTGAGAAGGCACCTTGTTAGTGGGGGAAACATTGGTGAGCAATGTCAGGTTCTGTGGGAACCTGGGAGCAGAGCTTTGCAGACGAGTTGCAAAGCTGGACTAATTACAGTGTGGGACAGGACGATGCCACACTGTCTGGCTGAATGGCTAGAAACTCTGCAGGAGTTCCAGACTCACGGTTTTTTCATAAAGGCATCATTAATGAATAAATTTTTCTTCCTGTAGGGATTTGCTGTCAGCAGATGCAGCTCTCTCCTCTTGGCCCTGTTTGTTACCTGTGCTGCATATTCACCTGCGTGATGTACAAGGCCTAGGCATAAAATTGCTACTTAGTCCAAGATAATTATCTTTCTTTTTTTTTTTTTTTAATACGTCTTAAAGCATTTATAAACATTCTGAGAAAAATAGAAGCCTGTTAGAGGAACATGATATTCCGCACTATATAATTTATCTCTGTGTACTTTCTAAAGTTAATGAAGTTATTGAGTAATCACACCACATCCCTCGCAGCTTTGTTGGCTTCTTGCATATGTGAATCAGGCAGTGATATGTTAGAGGCTCTCTCTTACAGAAGAGGTGTGGATTATATTAGCAGCCATTGTGCAGCTGTATTTTGAGTTACACAACTAATGGCATTTATTGGTTTTCTTGTATTTTGTTTTGTTTTCCTTTATATCTAGTTTGTCTTATATATATCTGAATAATGTAGTGGTTTAATTGTCAACAGAATCTAGGCTGAAAGACAGCTTTTAAGGAATCCTGGTCTAATACCAAAGTAATATAGTGCATGAATCTGGTGGGAGGAGAGGAGGAAGCAGGAAGGAGCATATGGGATGTGGCTACAAATTACAGTGTTCTTTATCTGCCTGTTGGAACATCATGCTTTAACTGTGAAATCTGAGGAAAGCTGTCTCTTCTGGATCATTGCCTTCTCATTGTTACTTTTTTTTTTCCACTCAGTTACTTTCACACTTAAATAAAGGATCTGTCAATAACATGTTTTAAACAAAAGTAAGCACAGGTGAATTGGATTGGATAAGATTTGGAAGAAAGGAGCTGTAACCCACTGCTGTAGGTTTATAATCAATTAGATGACTTCAGGTGCAGAACCTCTTAGGTTTTTGCACTGCAGTGGTTGTTCATCGAAGCATGTAGTTCTTTTCTGAGGAGTTTGTTTCTTCATCCATGATGAAACAGTATCTGGAATTGCAGAGCGGAAGTTTTACTGTTTAGTGTCTTGTTTTAGTAGTCAGCTGAAAAACTTTAACCATAGTATTATATCAGTAGGTCACTCATGTGCCATTTCAGCAACACTTATCAAAGATGCTGCCTCCCTAATAATATATATATATACAACAAATACTATAAATCTACTGTTTAAACTGGCCTGTGTTGTACCTTAGTGTGCACGTGCAGACATTGCCTGGACTCACTTCTCTGTTGCTTTACAAGTCCACTGAATTTGGTCATAGTTGTTTTCAGCCATTTTCCAAGTATTGCTTTGTTCTTTTCTTGTATGCTGTGCTCAAGACAACCTCCTGCACCACTGGAGATTTATTCCTGGGCCCAGTTTTAATTCTTGGAATGCTACCAAGTTTGCGGTATAAAAAAAATGAGATTACTTCATATTGTTTAACGCACAACATTTTAAACACATTCCTGTTACATGTTTTCCCTTTCTGTCAAAATGTGTCTTTTTTGGTATAGCTGGCATGCCCCAGAAGTTCAGCAGATTGAGCTGTGCTGAACCAATGTTCAATTTTGATGCTCTCCAGAGGTGTAGATAAGACAGATACTGCAGAGGTTCATCCTTGCTCCATCCATGTGTAAGCAGCCACTTTGCTTTTGCCTGGGGATGTTCTAGGCTTCTAATCAGGAAAAAATATAAGCACACTGATGTGTGATTTGCATCCTTCCTAAATTCATTGCCTTTCTTAAAATACTTAGCTGAATTTAGTGCTCAGATTAAAAATGCTATTTCAGTAATTGTTTAAAGGCCAACTGGTGAGGCACTAAACAAAAGTTATCATGTTTGTAGAGCAAAAAGCATTTTCTATAACAACTTCTTGCTATTTGTTGATGTGGTGGAGAATGGGAAGGCTTTGAAACGTACTCTATGAATCATTCCCAGCATTTCATGTTACTGAAACGTGAATATTACTTTTAAATGTGTAACTATGCTATTAGAGCCTTCTGTGATTTAGAGAGATCTTTCAGAATACTAAAAAGTCATTATTTACTTTCCTCCAGTCTATTAGTGCAGAACAATGCTTACACTGGCTCTGCAGTGGCAGGGTTGATTGGTTCTCAGTGGACTTGTCTTGTTAATAGGAGAAAAGAGGCTCTTGCTGCTATTTCTGCTCCCATCCGCAACACGACTTCTCTAGACAGCCAATTGTGCTGCGCTTGATCTGCCTCCCTGGTGTGACAAAGCAGGCATCCTCAGACCCTTGCCTTAGATAAATGCCTGCTCCTCACACGTGCCAGAGCTTCCAGAGTTTACCAAACACCAGGACTGCAGAGCAGGTACTAAGAGGAGTCACCTGCCTTTAGCTCAGTGAAACCCCAACATTGTGAAGCTGGAGTAGCTCCAACCTCGGCAGGGTTAGGCAGCTGTGTTGCATCTCAGCATTTTCCCCTTCTCTGCTCCTTGCACACAATCCTGGAGCTCGGAGATATTTACATGATGGGGCTTGGATCACCTTGTCTCCTAAAAACAGTGTTTAATACACTCTTTGTCTCATCATTAATTAAACATTAGAGATGCCTTTATGTAGGGCTGCTGTAGAGTAATTGTGTTTCTGGCATAGCTGAGTAAATGTGAACTGTTTGGAAACTTTGCTGCAGCAGCTGTGGTTCTTCAGCCAGGAATGAATGATAAAGAAGTGTTGCAGAGCTGGTGTTTACGTATAGCTCCTTGCAATGCTGCTGCCAGTGGCTATTTATTGAACTTTAAATACATGTGTACCGGCTATCAGGAGCTGTGTCTGAAATGGCAAGACAGAACAAGTCAAGACCTATACAAAAATATAGGGTTTCATTGAGCTTTAAGCCATTTTTCTAAAATCAGTAAAGCTGTATTTTCACCTGATTTTATTAAACTGATGTCCATAAAAAACCCACTACTGTTAAATTGACTGTATATTTGACAGCAACAACAAAAGCCCCATTCAATATATGCTTAAATGGCTTTGTTTATGTCAAAGATACAGTTAATTTTTTTCTTAGTAGCTGGTACAGTGCTGTGTTTTGGATTTAATATGAGAGTAATGTTGATAATACACTGATCATGTGGTTGTTGCTAAGTAGCGCTTCCTTAAGTCAAAGATTTTTCAGTGTCTCATGCTCTGCCAGTGAACAAGTGCACAAGAAGATGGGAGAGATCATGGCCAGGACAGCTGACCCAAACTGTGGTCGAATGCTCATGGTTTGAGTGAGAGTTGTGTGGTAAAAATTATTTTAACAAACAGTGTGAAATTGGTGTGGCCATTTATATTATGAACCACTAACAATTGAATAATATCTAGTTTGTTTTCTCCAGGCTATAGTATCTATTTTATGAATGCACTTGTACTTCATAAATCATTCTCAAGAGCAAAATGGAGAAAAATGGAAAATCCATTTTCCTTGAACCCCTTGGGTCTTTATTTAATTTTTAATGAAATAGACAGGATACTTCATCAATGGCAGCAATGGAGTAATGGCTTTGAACTGAAAGAGAGTAAGTTTAGAGGAGATTTTAGGAAGAAATTATTCTCTGTGGGGCTGGGGAGGCACTGGCACAGGTTGCCCAGAGAAGCTGTGGGTGTCCCATCCCTGGAAGTGGTCAAGGCCAGGTTGGAGCAACCAGGTCTGACAGTAAATATTAAACATTTACATGATTTTTAGCTGGTATAATACTTATTTGAGGCACAAATAAATAATGTGTATTTACTTTTTGATTCTGGCTTGCGTAACAATGGCAGCTCTGGGGTCAGAATTGACTCCACCTTTAACATGGTATTTGGCCTTTCATTATGGCAGACACTGACTGTAAAGCTGTGTATACGTCATAGGATAGCATCACTCAAATAGCTGAATTCTGTTAAGTGAAATAGTGTAACAAATTAATATTGTGTGGGACCAGAAAAATGTTTTTCTGTTTTGCTGCTAGACTTAGACATGCTTCCTTCAATTTTATTGTTTTTTCTTAAGTGGAGACTTAAATGCTCTGGTCAACTGTTAGTCCTTTTCTTCATAAATATTCATGGTTTGGTATTTTCCTAATATGATCAAATTATTCATTTGTTTCTTAAATGTGAATGCCAGGAGCAGATCCAGTGATTTGGTGCCTGTCTTACCCTACTTCATGCAGTAAAATGAGAAAATATGTTGTGGCTTTTTGGGCAGAAAACAGGAAATCTTGCAGTTAAGTTTCTAGTAGGAAAACTTCCTGTGTCATGAGGCTATCATGTTATTGTTTAACTTTCAGTGATCTTGGTCTATTGTCAAAAATACACAGTGCTTCTTACTTCACTAGGAAATATCTCACTCCATATAGTAGTCTTCTATACAGTTGAAGAAGAAAATTCTCTTATTCTCAGACTAATGGAATTTGGTTTAAGAAATATTTCTATTATCGCCATTTTAAACTTGATTTTTAGTGCATCATTCAGATTGTAAACATCTAGTAGGTATCTCATAGCTCTTTCAGAAAGCAGCTGAGGAATCTAGATCACCTCAGTGCAGTAGACTCAATCACCTTTATGTATTATGGCATTTTAAAGGTCTATGTAAAGAATAAAAATCAGAGCTTGATTTACATTAATGACCAACATGAAATTCAGTCAAGACTAATGCTTATCTTTAGTCCTATGCTATCATTCTGAAATATTTCAGCAGGTATTTACATACCACCTGCATTCCAATATCTAAAACAATTCTTTTGGAAGTGGGGAAAAGCAAAAAAATTTTTAAAAAGGTGAAATTGCAGCTGTTTCATTATCCAAGGCTCAAATCTCATACTTGCTGCTACTTTTCCAGTGATGGCACCAGTACCACTTAATTTTTCCTTTCTGTTAAGAATGATAGAACACATTGTTGCTCATTCATTTCCTTCTCCAAGAGGTCTTTCCATAACTCGTTGCAGTGTCTGTTATGGTCATGGCACTCATGCCAACTGTATGTAAAAGTCACATATCCAATTGTGGATACATTTATTACACACAGGACAGTCTGTGGTAATGAAACCGTGTTGCATCAACTCTCAAATAACATTTGAAAGCTTCATAAAGTCTTTGGATTTCCAGCTTTGTGATGCATCACCAGCAAAAGTACTCTCTATACCGCAAACCTGAACATTCTTCACACCCATTAGCAGCTGAAACTCTCCTAATAGACCGTGTTTTTTTCTTATGCACTTTGATTAGTTGTTTTGCTGCCTTGCATGGCAGTTCTGCTAAATTTTTATCGTTTCCTGTGCTTATGGCTCATTTATTGTTTTATTTTTCATCTGTTTGCTTACTGAATAGATTTATTACCGTTGCATAAAATAATTCTCTTGAGATAACAACTTACTTCCACAGAGGATTCTTCAGTTTTAAATTATTCTGCAGTTTTTGGTTTCTATTACTCATATACAGAATTTTGCTAGCAATCTCCTTGAATCCTGAGGGGGGTAAAAAAAAAAGGAAGAAACAATAATAATTAGAAGAAACTCAGGAAGGAAAAAACAAACTTATAAGTTATCACATTTAGACCTTTGCTTTTAAAGAAAAATTCCTTGAATGGCAATTTTCTTCCCAGACCATGATTTCTAGTCGTGGTGTACATTTTCAGAGGAATTCTGGATGTTCAGTGTTCCGAGGACTTTAGCTCATATATCTTTCTCTAGATAAATACATGATCAGATTTAAAAGAAATAATTAAGCACTGCACAACTGCAGCTTATTCTCAGTCAGGTAAGATTTATTGTGGGCATGCGTCAAGTCTCTGCTCTGAAGCTGCTGAGGCGGGTTATCAGTACAGAGCAAACAGCCATTTTGCAGAATGAAACAAAAAAAATCTCTCCAAATTCTATCTTGCAGCAGTAGGTTAAGCCATTCTTGAATGCTTTCACTGTGCAATCTGACCATTTCTTATGAGATGCTTACATTAGATTAACTATTTACTAAGAGATTAATTTCTACAGAACAATCCAAAATTCAGACCAGCCATTTATGACTTACTGTAGTGCTAAGGGTAGATGTCGCAGACTTCTGTATGGTTTATCTATGAAGAATCAAGCTGTAAATGAACCTGTTGTCATCTGAAATAGATGGTAACCTTAATATTAACATTAGGAACCGTTTAACATGTTGAAAAACAGATGAGAAATGAATATATTCCCTAGTAACAATGCAGATGTTGAATTACATGAGCAATTGGATACCAGACTTGTCACAGATATTACATTTCTCTGTATCACTGAATATCAGCTAATTAAAAAGTGCATTTAGCCAGAGGAATTATTTTTATGAATTCAAAAATATGCTTTAGGCAAATACAAAGGAAAAGTAATAAAGCTTAATTTACTTATGAACGCTCTACCCCATCTGCTGTATACCTATATTTCAGCATTAGGATGATCCAGTATCATTGTAGTATTCCTTTTTTTCAAAATATATTCAGCTCATTAACAGATAACTAAATTCTCACCTTCCCTAGAACGTGACTATGAGAAACAAGTTCAAATGGTGATGAAATAATTGTTTTGTTTAATTTCCAATGAACTGTATATAATGTGACATTACTCATACATGCTTCTTTTATTCAGCAAAAAGTAACTGCCGTGTCCATTCCTGTGGCCAACTGATTCCCTTAGATAATGGATTTTCATTATTTTCTGAAAGGAAAAACAGGGTCAGGGCAGATCAATGACTTTTCTCCCCTACAACTACCCAAAAGTCTACAGTCCTGTGAAATCCTGCTTGAGAACATTCTTAAAAGGTGGACGAAGAGTGACTGCTGACCGCAGACCACATAGGCAGAGTTGTGTAAAGCATTCCATTTTATTTGACTCTTTTTCAATTCTTAGTCTTCCAATCTTCAGGAAAGCAGCTAAATCAAACTAGTTAGTGCATTTTTTTCTTCGTGTATGTCTGCTTAGAAGCTTACTTTCAAGTAAAAATGATGACATTTAAATTGAAAGGAGGAAATTATGATAAGCTTATACTCTGCTCTTTGTAAAGTAGTAATTCACTAGTGAAATTAAGTGAGGAGTGATACACTCTAGGGTTCCTTTGGGGCTTTTTCTTCCACCCCCACCCCCTGAAACAGCAATAATCTGTCAGGTAAGATGAATGCTTCAGTCCCAGCAGGGCCTGGAGGCTTTACCAGAAGTCAGGAAGTGGAGGTTTGAAAGCCTCTCGTCGAGCATGTTGCCTCTAACAGGGGTCTGTTCTGTGTTGCCAGAAAGGCAGGTGATTCCTGCAGCCGTGCCCCCCTCTGCAGTGCCCTGCCGCTTGTCAGGACACAGTCCCAGCCTCTCCCCAACCAGGCAGTTGCTGCTGATGATAAACCATCCTCTCCTGAAGATGCCAGGCAAATGATACAGTTGTTCTACACTCCTGGCCCTTCTACTTTATTTCTAAGTACTGGAGCAGTTTTCTCCTCAACTCTTCTTGACTTCCTTAGACTCCTAAAATAGCACATTCTATGCACGCTGTCATCCATGACAACATGCAATTCCAGCTTTCCATTGAAGCTTAAGATGCTTTAAGTTAATGTGGTAAAAAATTAAAAGCTTGTACTGTACTCATTTATGTTCCTGCTGTGCTCCCTCTGCACATCTTTGGCTCCTGCTTAACTTTTGTTGCTTGCCACAAACAGAAAAACCATCACTGTGCAGTGCTGGCTCTGACCTGAGCCTGCCTCTTGCAGAAATTGCTGGCTGAACTATATTTTGTGTGATGTATTCAGATGTGTGACTATGAAAGCAGAACCAAATCATTTACTGCAGAGAATTTAGCTTTTTATTTAGTGGGAGGGGAAGACATTTGCTTTATAAGCTACTTGTTCTCCAGGAACACATTTGCTGTACAGAACATGACATTGCTGATGGGAGATCATTTGTGACACTGAGAACACTTGTACATTTGAGCTGAACAGATTAATATTGATTTCATATATGGAACTAACACATTATATGGTCTTTGATAGTATGTTTTAAATTCTGAATTACCTCTGGAACACAGGGCTAATTTTCTTATCATTCTTCAAATTCAGTCAACATATTGTTGCAGATATTAACTTTGAAAATATATTCAAGCACATTCTTTTGAATTGTCCATGTGCCAGTTTTTGTCTACTAAAGATCATGAATAATAGCAAACCTATAATCTTCTTCTGACCTTTCAGTTGTAAAAATCATCCTTAAGTCTCTCCAAATGTATAATGCTTTTCTACTTTCATTTTAAGAAAACAAGCAGGAAAAAAAAAATCCTAAAACAAAAATTTGCTGTTTTCTAACCATTTCTTATCCCTTGATTTGTCACATGGCAGGTTTTGCATTGTTTATAATTTTTTAATTCAATATGAAACATTTAAGAAACAACTTGATCTATGTAGAAATATTTCTTCTTTCAAATTTTCATCTGCTAGAGTCAAAAAGTAACAATACTTCATATAAAGAATCCAGATGGCATCAAACTTTTTCTCTTCTACACATGAGCTCCCAGTGAATTTCCAGTCTTTCCTTATTTCATAAAGAGAGTGAGATGGTCGGGAGTAGTGTAAAACACCAGGGACTAGGAACGCAGCTTTTGGATGTGAGGGGTGAGAGGTCAGTGGTAGGAAGAGAGCACTGGGAGATGGAGGAAAATTGACAACTTTCCCAAGCAAAGCTGCGGCTCAAAGGTATTGAAAGGAAAGGATTGCACCTTTGTCTTTCATTTTCTCTTTGAAGGTGCTGAGCACTGCGGAACATTTGTTCAGTGGAGGATGTAGCCAAAAGAGTTTGTTGATGCAGACCAAAGAGTTTGTTGGGAGAACAAGGGAAGAAAGGGGTGCTTTGAGGAATGCTTTTTCTATGCCCAGAGGCTCTGTATTTGAAGTAGCAGAACTACATGCAAAATCAAAATGACTACAAACCACACCAATGTAAACAATTTTTTTTCTCATTGCTTCCTGAGATTATCCTATCATTTATACTGGCTTGATTCGTTTTGGGGTTATGCACCCGTCTTGCATTTTAGATGTTATTTTCTTTTTTGTTTTCTTCCTATTTCTCTTTCTTCCAATTCCTTTCCTTAATCTGCAACAATGCTTAAATCTGTATCAAAATCCAATAAAGTAACACCAAAACCAGAATTGCAGGTAGTGAAATGCATTGGGAGTTTGCTGGTAGACATGTCATGGAAGGATTTCCTAGTTTATATCGTACCCTTGCACCGAGCCAGGTTAGCTCTTTTTAAATGCCCTTCATTGCAGAGGAATAATAACTGAATTATTGAAAATAAATGAAGTGAGCATCTGCTCTAAATTTTGGAGGCCATTATTAACAAATGTTGCTACATTTTAGGAGCCAAGTTTCAGAAACCATTAATACATACTTGTTACTGGCTTAGTAGCACTTCTAGAACTTCCTGTGAGCAAAAATTTTATTAAGACAAGAATTGCATGCTAATGAATTACCAGAAGAAAAGACTTTAAGGCATAAAGATCTACACATCTACAGTAGATTAATAAAACAGTGCAGCAGTCTGTATCAGTCCCCAGAAGACTCGCAGACACTTCAAAGACAGAATTCCTGTCTTCCTAAGGATGCTGATGGCCTTTTTTCTTCAAGGTCGCTCTGCTGGCTCTGGTTCAAGCTGTCCACCAGCACCCTCAGGTCCCTTCTGCAGAGTCACCTTCTCTCTGCCTGGTCCCACATCTCTAGTCCTTGTGTGGGATTCTGCCATCCAAGACATAGGACTTCACATGTTGTTTTGCTGAACTTCATGAGGCCAATATCAGCAATTGAGAATCAGGATGTAATCAGTTAATTGGCCTTGGCTTCATATACACTTTTGTGTAGTACCAGAGGTATTTAAATGTGGAGGTAGTTGTCTCTGTCCTTCAAACATGGGCCTTTAGTTCTCTTCACTAATGGCTTTGGTCATTTAATAGCGTATTTTACAGCAAGGTCAGGTTAACAGGAGCTTTTATAGGTCAATATTTTACAGAGAATTGGTGAACCAAAAACTGTAATTATGCATGTGAAATAATCCCTTGAATAATGGGTGGTGATTAACTGGCTGTTATCATTAAGACAGGTTATAAGAATTTGATATAAGAGGTAGAAACCAACTTGCCAAACTTAGGGCAAGTAAAGTTATATATTCCATAAAGCCCTCATTTTACTGTCTTATATCTGGACAGTAGGACAAGTACAGCAATAATTGTGATTTTTGTCAATTGGTATTGCAATCGAAAAAACTGCATCTTTATGGTGAATCTGGATGGCAGTACACCAGAGAGCTTCAAAAATTTGACAGCCCTTTGTCAGTGCACAAGATTTAATGATGAGTGTTAACAGTGCTTAAAAACTTAACCTGGTTAAGTATTTTATGCACAACTGCAATTTTTTCCAAATGGTTTGATACTGTGCAAGAGAACACAGCTTTATAAAGCTTCTAAGTATCACCTTGCAAGTTTCAGCAGCATTGAGAAGAGTGTATGAACATCAACTAAATTCCATATTTGCGAAATCAAAAATCCCTCCAAGAAAGTGCTATAATTACAAAAGAGAACAGAAAATCTCTATGAAAACAACAACCATATTGTCACTGAAATAGTGCATCTTTCATTTCTGAGTAAACCCAAAATCCGTTGTTCTCAAACTACCTCCGGCTGAGCCCTCCCACACCCAGGAGTGATGTACTGGAGATATGTTAGAGATTTGGAAGGAGGACCTAAAAGAGCTGTGGAAGAGATAACTGAAGTTGTAACGATATCTAAAAAATAAATCATCAAAAATAGTTTTAGTTGAAGTGGTGTGTTTAGGAAGGAAAATTTTATGTGTGCAACACAATGTATGGACAAATGACAGGGTGAAAAAGATCAAAAGCAAACATGTTGATCTTTCAGAAAAAAAAGGTTCAAAATAGTTTCTTTCTTATCCCAAGTATATTTCAAAAATATGTCTTTAAAGTGTTCTGAGGTATCTCCTAGTTTTTCCTGTTGAGATTGTTTCATTTCCTTTAGAATATTTAAATTTTCATTGGAAAAGGGACTAGATACCAGATGTTGCATCCTGCAGGAGACTGATGTAATTAGCTGTTGTACTCAACTATCCTTTTCCAAGAACTCTTTATTCAACTTTCTTAACCAGACTGACTTCCACAGGAGGGGTTTTTCTGGGTTTATGGGCTTCAGACAGTGCCCCAGACCCCCCAGCAGTTGGCTTCAGCTCATATCCAATGAACTCTCCCAGGGCTGTTTACTAAGATAGTACTGTAAGGTAGCTACTGATTATTTTGGTATAATTGCTCTATAAACTGTCTGCTATTTCACTCTACTTATTTTTAAGCATGTTATGTACTTCTAGAATGATAAATAGTAAAGGACTTAATTAGGTCTACTTATAATTGCTTACGCAGTTCCTTTAAGAATGCAAATTCACCTGGCACAAAATTAAAAATAATAAATTTAACAAGTGCTACCCTTTTAATTTGAATACAAGTCAAAATAGTCTGTAACACTCATTCCAGATAACATATACTATTTTTACAGTGCAGAATAATTCCTGTTTTGTACAGCTGGTGCTGATTAAAATAAATTCACCTAATTCAATTTAATAAAACTAGCTAATTTAAGAAAAGTCAGTGTGTTAAAATTTACTGTGCATGACAACTTTTCTCATTTCAGAATGCACCCTACCACCTCTGTTTGATTAGATTTCTTATTGTAAGCTCTGAAAAGGTTAATGAATACCTTCACAAAGCAGCTCAGGTTCTATAATTGGGTGTAATAAGCTGACGTGGTGATGGGCTTCTTTGTCGATGTAATTCCAATAAGAGATCTTTGATGCACTATAAAAACAACATAGCAAAAAGTGTTAAGGGAAACATGATATTCTAAGTTCCTGCTTTACAGATATGCTGTAGAAATTGTTTCATTTCCTAGCTGGTGCAAACAGCTAACAAAACTCTCTGCAGTTACATACTCCATATCTGCAGCATGTACCTCAAAGGCAATTACTTTTCACACACATAAACAGAGACAAAAAATTTCTATTACAAGAATCAAACTGTGTAAAAAGGTGTGTCCTGAACTCTTCTCCTCTGAAATCCGGTTGTGGTTTGAGTTTCTGCTTGGGATTTCAGATTGCTTTCAAAGGGAATCTGCCTTTCACACTTGACCTTGGTTTTGCTGGGGTAAAGATGAGAGGCTGGTCATCTTTGCTCCGCTAAGAATCCATTTTCTTGATCATTCAGAGAACTCATCCCTGAATCTAGTTTCAGTTTGCAGTACTATTCTTTGAATACATATGATGAATTATACAGAGGAGTACAGCTGGAATAGCACTGATACTTCTATATGTCTGTTGTGATTCTTTAAGTCATCTCACTGACTGATGTGTCCCAGCACTGCACTTGGTCATCGCCCTCCAAATCCCACCGTGCCAAACATTTGATTCTTTCATATTTTCTATTTTGTGGTCTCTCAACTCTAGAAGATGCTTTTGCTAATAGTTTCCAATTCTCTAGCCTCGCCTTTCCTGCACTACTAAATTTCTTTCTGATTGTGTTACATGAGTCCTCAAGGATATGCAGTTCTTTTGTACAGTATCCTGATCTTCTCTGCATTCATGAAATAGCCTCAATTTCTTCCATCATCACAGTTGGCAAGAACATTCTTTATTTTTATTAAAAAGAATTTCTTTAACAGTGAGGGTGTTTTACAAGATGGGCCCAAACTGAACCTTGAGGAATGAAATGTTTTTAACCTTTTCTAAGCTCAGGATTTTTCTTTTCTCACTTGCTTTTTCGTTTCTAGTTGTAATAATGTCCTGATCTACCTTATAACATTTTGCTAATATTTTCCCTTGAGGCATAACATTAAATACTTTACTGAAATATAGATCAATAACAGCTGTTTTGTTTCCTATATCTCATGCGGAAATAGTGTAGATTAGTAATAGAAATGGCTTGTGTGCAATAAACAGTGAAGGTAATTACAGTGGGAGAGGAATGGGAGGCACATGCAAGGTGAATGGACTGAAGCAAATTATCACTCTGAACAATGAAATTTAGATGTGGACCAGGTTTTTAACATCTTATTTCCAGCTTAAGTTCCTAGTTTTCCTATCTGCATACTAAAATGACTCTATGCTCTCACGTAATGACTAAAATAAACTTAAGGGGGAGAATATATCTTAATGTTTGACAAATAGAACATGCAAATGTGAAATGAATTGCTGTGAAGTAGGTGGGTAATGTAAGCAAGTTCTCTTCCAGCCCAATTGGGAGATCTTTCTTTAAGGAAGCATTTACCCCATCTTTACCATAACCAGTCTTGAAATAGCATTCAATGTATTTCAGGGGTTTGGTACATCTTCCATTTTTATTAGAAGATCAACAAACAACTGAAGTTGTAGTTAATGCTCCACATTAATCTAAATCATGGGGCTATATAAGTAGATACCTCAAGAATAACAAGTATAATTTTTGTAGATGAAGTCATCTTTCCATATAACTAATCAGAGCCTGGATGAGATTGGATGGGACCTCCAGAGGTCCAGCCCCCTGCTGAGGCAGGGCCACCAAGGCAGATTGTCCAGGACCATGTCCACATGATTTGAAACATCTCCAAGGAGAGAGATAGTACAGCCTCTCTGGGCAACCTACAGGTACAAATAAGTAGTAATAGTATAAAAAGTCAGTGACTGTCTACCTGTGTGATTTGCATACTAATATAGAAACTTGCATTCAGGAAGAATACAGCTGGACAAAATCTAAATTCAGAGTCTAGCTCTACAAGTTGGACTGCAGAAGTATTTCAAGCTGTTTTTCTTAAGATTTAGAAAATGGTTATTTATCATAATAGTTGTTTATACTTTATCAAAAGGACCTTCCAATTTAAATTTGGTGTTTATCTATACAGCAACTAAAAGGAAAATTAAAACTGAAACTTATGTAGGATCTGTATTTGTTTTTCTCATACCTGTTTCCCCTGGCTGAGTCAGGCTTAGGGGAAGAATTTGATTGAAGTACCTTTGCATTTATGCATTTAGTATAACGCTCTTTTTTATATATAGCATTTCTCAACTCATTCTACCTGAATTCTCTTCCGAGGAAAATGCATTATTCATTTTTATATATTTCTAGCAGTGGCTATGATATTCAAAGTCGTGTATAAAAAGCACATAGGTTTGACCCAAAGAACTCCTGTCTTATGAGAACAAAGTATGTTGTATCCACAGTACCATGTCCGTCATAAATCTGAGTGTTAAATGCACCATTTAAAATAGATAGCTCAGTTTCTTATCAGTGTGAGGTGGGCTGAATAAATACATATCATATTCCTTCAGCAAGTGTACATTTTCAACTTGTATTCTCCTTAATTGTAAAAATTATTTATACAGAGTTTGGTTTTATATGAATATATGACTATTTCTGTTGACTGCTTGTCAGCTGGTGTAAATAGTTGTTGTTCCTTAAGCCACTGAACCCATGAATGTTTGCATCAGGTTGGCATCTGCTTGAATAATGTGCTGGTAGTTTTCAGGGGCCATGGAGGGAAACCGTATAAAAATGAAGCTGAATGAGTCCTAGACAAATGTTTTTTGAATAGACCTCTCAGGCTACAAAATAAATTTGCATTCCTAGTCTAATGTTTTTTAACATTCTTACCATTTCTTACAGCAAAAATGCAACCATTTCATATCAATAAGTTATATGAAAGGAGTATGCAATGTGAATAAAAGAAAAACCTGTATCTGTTACTTTCCAATCCATCTGGATTTTAATGAAAACTGCTAGTTTATGGTAATGAAAATACCTAAGAAGTTAAATTCTTGCATTCCCATCCAGTGTCCTTTTTTAAAATTTACTTTTAAAACCAGCATAATCTCACAGACAGTTCAAAGTGCCCTACAGATTGCTAAAAGAAGCATTTTTCTCAAAATTAGATTTAGCCTTCATTTCTATTTGTCCTTGTGTTGTTACACACAGCATTATTTAGTAAACATACTCACCAATCAACTAGCACTTATTTAAAAAATATTTTGGGTTACAAGTGAATTTGAATATGAAAAACATATCCTACACTTCTGAGCTCCTCTCATTAAATCATCACCAGAAAAAAGGTCTTATTGTGTCATAACAGGTAGAAGTGACACATGGAGTGATGAACTAATTCACTCTACTGATGAGGCCTTTCAACTGAGTCAATATTAGAGATTATAACCTGTCATATTTGAAAATACATAAAATTTACTTCATCAGTTACAAGGAGATGAATATAAAAAGAAAACTCAATCAGTGTCTGCATGTGAGGAAGTATTTTTATGACCAGAAACTTCATCAGTCTAATAGAGAGCCAGGGGGTCGGCTGGATTCACTTTTATGCAGGAGATTCCTTGTTTCATGTCTTGCCTGTTTTCTTGCTAATTAGTGCTTGAGTTTGTCCCTGCACACTCCCCTGTCTGTTCACAAGGATGTTCACTGATGTTTAGCCAATCCCTTACTGTAAAATACAGAGGCTGTTTTTTGCAGTGAGACGCGTTGAGAGTAATAGCGCAGCAACAGCCAAATGGCACCAAGCATAATGGGAAGTTAATGGGGGGATACTCTGGCTACTGCTAGGCAAGCTTGTGTCAGAGGTATTACAATAACCGGTATTATTTCTATTATCCAAGGCCTGTTATGATCTTCTGAGTGCAACTGTGCTGTAAAAGTAGGGATGGGAAGTATTGAAAAATTACTGTAATAGAGGCCTATAGAGCTCGGTGTAATTTTGAATGATTGTGGCACTGTTTGTATGCTACTTCTGAAAATCATGGCCCCACAAAGGGTTGTGGCATCCCAGCACTGCATTTAGAACAGGAGAAGGGTACACATCAATCTTCTTCTAAAATGACATGAACACAATGTAGTTTGCTGTTATTTACAGATTCCCAAAGAGTTTAAGGAAGATTGAAAGATGACAATAAAATGGTGACAATTCAGTTCAATCCCATGAGGTATTTCTATTCCTCCTACGTTTGTGTATGCACTTTCTGTGGACAAAAAGTGGGCATTTGATCTTCTAAATCTGCTTGCCAGATTGCTTTATTCACAGATTCCTCATTTCCTTTTGCTTGCACACCAGCACCTATCTGCTTAATAAATAAATAAGTAGAGTTTAAGTGCATTCCTTTTCAGGTCCTGTAAGTGACTGACTTCAAAGCTCTTCATGCTACATCGGTTCTGTGTATAAAAAAGGGGCCAGAGCAAATGCACATTACTTCGTTGACCAGGATAGTGAACCAGAAGCCATGGCCTGCCCATTTATTTCATTTTAGAGTAAACAAATTTATTTCAGCTGGTCCACTAGTAATCCCATGATCCAACCCCAGATAAAGAAAACTTTATCTGAAACTTCAATAGATTTGCACTTTGCTTTAAACAGTGTAGAGGATGAAGAAGTGATTGGAGTACCTATGTTAATTAGAAAAAAAAAGAGTAAAAAATAAAGTTTTTTTTAATAACAAAAGTACTTGTAAAGAAGCTAAAAGTTTAGTGGGTATTTGAAAGTGAAAGTTCACAATCTTATCTTCCTCATCCCAACAATTAAAAATAAATAATGAAAAGCCCTTCTCAAAGAAATTTTCAAATTAATCTGTTTCTTGTGGTTTTCCTCTTTTGTTGGCCCACTCTTGGACACATTCTTAGTAACATACCTTCAGATGCTCATCTGAACTACTTCCTCTGTGATTTAAACTCAACTAGTAAGTCCTTAATCAGCTGTAATCTTAACCAGTGTTCTTGAAATGACAGTGATGGGTTAACAGCAAGTAGGAGGAAGATTTTATTACATCTGTTCACCCAGTTTAGGATTTTAGCCTTTGCAGTGATAGGGTCTCACCAGGAATTACGGTCATGGGGTAGGGGTTTTTGTGGAAGGAAATATTGTACATGGCTCACTAGTGATGGATGTTGCTGACATAGGATGTAACTTATCTATATATGGAATTGAGCTTTTTCTATTCCTTTGTGTTTATGAGTTTCTAATGATGGTGGGCTTTAACAACAGGCACCTGATTGTTCAGGCTTCTAATAAGTTTTTATTCTTGTTTGAACTCTCTCTGTCAATACTGATCCCAATGCTGTGTTCATTTCCAATGTCAGCAATTGAGGATGAATGCTAAAAAATATAGTAGAAGCTCAGTGAGTTGAATGAGGAATGATTAAAGAAAGATTAAAGAGAAAATGTAATTCATAGAGAAAATATTCAAGAATGTAAGTTTTGAAGTATTTGTCAAATACAATATGGTGATCAGATTTTTCTCTAAATGTCAGTGTAATAGAAAGTTACTAACAGATGAGCCTTCAATCTAACAGAGAAAGGTTTAAATATATATATTAAAAATGTCTTAGAAATGAAAGCTCAAGTTCAACAAATGTAGGGCAGAAATAAAGTAAGATTAAATACTGACAGTAAGTTAGCTTTTGGAAAAACTTACCAAATAAGTAAGTAACTTACTTTGCTTTTAATCAGCTTTATAATTTTTCCTTCAAGAAATATGTGTCTGAAATGGAAAGTTATTAATAATATCAAGAAATAAAACCAGCAGGTGTTTAACTCATTTTTTCTTGTCAAGTGACTATTGCCTGTTTATTCACAGCTTCAAAGATACTGGTTGATTATTTCATAAAGTGGTTGTGTCATTCTTTGCTCTTTATAGATTCCAAAGTTAGGAAGGCAGTCCCTCAATTCTTTGGCTATTCCCTTTGCTGTTCTTACAGCCCTTCACTTTTTTCAGTAGGTTTTCGGATATTGAGGTTCCAAGAGCGGGATACTCTAAAAAGTTTGATCTGTCAACTTAAATCAATAAAAATTCTTCAGTTATTTTTGTATCTGTTGAAAACATTTAACTATTGGGGTTTTTTCTTACAAGACAGAGTTAATTTGAAAGAGCAAATAGGAGTTATTTGGAAGGCTTGAAAGAGTAGTTCTGTTCTGATTAAAAAGTGTCAGGTCTATAAGCCTCTGAGTATTTTGAAGTTAAAGAGGTACAAGAATGCTTTTTTGTTTGTTTTTTTTTTTTAGCTAGATCATGAAAACTCTGGGGATGAGTATTTTTCATCTTTCTCTGCAAAGAATTGTCATAGCTGTATAAAATCTAATCAGTAGATAAATCAGTCTTCTCATATAATAGGTTTTAGGTGGAGAAGAAAAATTCTGAAGGTGCCACACAGGTTTAACAGCATTTTCCAAAGTTCAAGCGCATTATTTTTACTATAATACTAACCAGCATTATTAAAATACCAGAAGACACTGACTCTCAAATAGCTTTCACAATGATCTACTGAGTGCTGTCCTCCCAAGTTCAAGGGTGAATTCTGGTGGCCACACTTCTTTCACAGGCTCATGAGTCTGTCAGCACTGTGAGCATTCAATAAGTGTCCTCGATCGATGAACTGAATATGTTAAAGGTCTGCTAAACAATGCCGTGCTTGGATCAGTGTGGCTGATAAAAACTCTTCGTGTAGAGCATGAATGTGTGAGTCCATGTATAAATTTTTTAAGCTTTTATTTTAATTGATATACTGGTTGCATACAGAACTAACAGAAGGGTTCTAGCCACAGTCTTTTGCACTTCCCACAAGCAGACAGGTAGAGCCAAATGAGCCTTGATTCATGTTTATTTAAAAGCAGTAGTTAGTTGGACCAAATAGAGAACTAATTATAGACTCATGGAAATGTCATTTTTGTTTTATAGTAGAGTCTGGAGGAACTGGAAAAACACTGTAATAAAAAGCATGGTGCTTATGGCTTGGTCAGAGGACAAGGTCTTCTAAAAGGCTGAATGAAAAAGATAGTATGTCCTAAAGAAGGTCTTGATTCAATAGAGAAGTTTATATCATTTTGCAAGTTGGTCACACAGAACATTCAGCTCTTTTCTTTATTAAAATGAAAAGTCATGCCTTGAGGAATAAAAAGCTTTGCCATACTTAAATGAGGGAGGGGAGAGGTGACAATGTACTCTTGAAAAATATAATTCTGAAAATAACTAGAGTGTCAACATAGTGAAGCCAAAAGTAACTTATCCCTGTGTAAAAAGATAGCTATGAGAGAGAGCTTTAAAGCTTGCTTCTAAGTGGGAAGCGATTAGGTCAAACAGATCCTTTATCACATGTGTATGATATTAAATATGTCATTAACAGGAACCATTAACAGACATCATATTTTCAAAATAAAGTTGAAACTGCCAGGGGGTTTGAAACTGGATGAATTTCAAGGTCACTTCCAACCCAAGCTATTCTGTCATTCTATGATCTTTATGTGAGAATGTGATGGAGTTGCTGATTCTTGAAGTCATTAACCAGAAAACAGATTTTTTTTTTTTATTTAACTTAATGTTATTTTATTTTAAAAGTAGACTGTGCTTATAACATATTTTTTAATCTGGCAGCCTGAATTTTTGGTTCTGTTTTGTGTAGGAGGATGAGCTGGATGATCACAGTGGGGTCTTCTCTATACTTAAAAATCCATGCATATATGGAATAAATGTGTAAATGTAGTGAAATGTCAGAAATCCTGCAGAAAAATGATGTAAAACACTTCAGACAATACTATTTTTTCAATCACCCTGAGACACTATGAAAGGACCCTGATGGATATAAAACAATGGCAGGAGTTATATGTCTCTTCTAGAAAATACACAGGACAGAACAGTAATATTAGACTAATGGGACGTCTTAGGCTTGAGACTCTCAGTGACAGAACCACAGGAAAAAACCCAGTACTAAACACCTTTGTCATGTAAAAATCAAAATATAAACTATTTCTCCATGTGCATGACTACACAGACATTTGAAATATTTTCAAGAGTTCTTATGTTGTCATTCTTTTAGTATCATCATGTAAACTAGCTAGGAAGTGGTTTAATCACAATTATTTTGACTAGTCACCTTGCAGATATCTTTACTATATTGACAAATTATGTCATTTTGTCATAAGTACTTCAAATAATTACAGCACTTGTCAGAAAT
Source organism: Pardalotus punctatus (assembly GCA_013400915.1). NCBI lineage: Eukaryota > Metazoa > Chordata > Aves > Passeriformes > Pardalotidae > Pardalotus > Pardalotus punctatus. The sequence goes on from VZTX01016881.1 coordinate 768,824, forward strand.
CTCTAAATCAGATTACTTATACAAAATAGATATTTTTCTTTAAAATTCTGTATCTGAATCATATTATATGTTGTCCTTGACGTGGCATCACATCACTTCTGTCGACAGGTGATAGCATCACAGATAGAGAAGCCTATTTTACCAAAGGATTATGCCTGTCAGGGCCTGAGAGATTTTGTGTCATCCAGAAGCTGATTGCAACATTCTTTGTGCAAGTTTTGGGAGCTGGGGATAAGACTGGATGACAGGGCTATCACAATGAGTTTGCATCTTGCCCTAGTTTAATAGAAATGGACACCCAGGTTTTTCTCATTTCAAAATTCCGTTTTTGAGATTATGAGTTACCACTTGAATCCTGAGCAGTGTGCCTGTGATAGACACATTACATTTTGTCCCCTTCTGGCTTTTAAGAAAGCTTATCGGATGAAGCAAACGTTTGTCACTTCTTGTCAGCTCCGTGATGGTAATGTGAAGCTTTTTCTCAAACTTCAGATAGAGCTGTTTTGTTGCTTTCCATCTGCATCAAGGTTATTCAGAATTTAGAATCTTCCTGCTATTTTGATAGATGGGACATTTAAAACTTTTTTTTTTTCCTCCGTAAACCTCAAGAATGAAAGAAATGGCATTTCACTGTTTTTAAATTTCTCTGATCAGATGCCTATAACTGAAGCCAAGCAGTTCTGGAAAATTGGGACTGTTCCAAGGTAGCCTGCTTCATTTTGCAGAAGACTCATCTCTTTTCAGCAGTATCTTTAGCCAAAGCCCAAATGCAAAGGCTAAGACAGGCTGGAGCATGGCTGACCGTCACCCAGCTGGCAGCTGCTCCCTGCTCAGGAGGCCGGCTCTGAAATCCCATGGAACAGGCTTCAGGATACACATGTATCTTGGAGTCACAAGATTCTTAAGCATTAAATGTAAGAAAATCAACAAGTTTTAGCCCATCCTGGTTTACAGATGGGTTCTTTGAGTACTTGGAGGAGCAGGCCAGAATAAAGCAAAGACCCACGAATAACATCTTGTACAAACTTGGGTATGGTTTTTAACATGAAAGTATCCACATAATTTACTTTTTACAGTTTATCCCTGAAGGAAAAAAGAAAAAAAAGTAGTAATTACTTAGAAACAGTTCTCTATGTGATATGTTCAGAGTTATCATTTTCAAGTCAACTTAAGGCACTATTCAAATGGAGAGTAGAAATAATGCAGGACAAGTATTACTCTGCTCTGCAGCAGTTTAAGCATGGTATGCAACACAATACCCTATCAGCCTAAGAGATGGCTTTTCTTTTTCTTCTTCCAAAGCTTTTTAAAAGAATCCACAATGTTCTAATTAGCGTGTTTTTTATTTTCAGTAGCTGTTGAAAAGCATTGAGATGGTTTTAATAAAAGGAACTTTGTTTCATAAGCATACATTTCTTTCTACAGCACATTACTAGCCTTAAATTGGAATCTAATGTTTTGATATCAGAAATGATTGCTAATGATAATTAAGGTTTCAGATGGAAAGTCTGTACCAAGGGTATTTGCAATGTAAATGTTCCAGGTAATAGCAAAAAAAAAAAAAAAGAAAAGATGAAACAGGAGAGCAAATGTGCAGAACTGTGTTTTGATTTTGCTAATTACCAATTCTATTAGCTCAAAAAACCTGAAGTTAATTTTCAGCTGGTGTATGTCTGTAGAGGGATAAGGTCTTCCATTGGTGCTTCTTGGTCATGAAGGTTTGGTATTAAATATAGGTTCTAAAACAACAAAACCCTCTCACCAGGCAAACAGGAAAGTTCAAGTTGTTTGAAACCCTGAATGTGAAACAAAATACTTGTCATTATCAATATAATTAATTAGGTTTGTTCTTCTGAGAATATTTTTGCCTTTCAAAAACAATTTAAAAAATTATCCAGATGGCATTGAAGGTATCAATGAGCTAGATTAACTCTTTTGTGGAATGATTATTTGAGAGACATGAAGTGAAAAAAGGATTTTCAAGGGAAAGACCTATAAGAAATATCTTCTTAATATCTGAGGATAAGAGCATTATCTGTACAACATTGTGCTTCAAACATTGGGCACTGCTTTTGAGAGGTTGTTGAGCAAACTCAGTGATGTGCAGGACACCTTCCATTTAATATTAACTGTTACAGATATGTTTTGTTCCATGTTTGTTTTCTTGAGAACACATGTTAAATACATGATAACTGAATATAAAAATAATGACAGGAATTGTCGGAATTATCATAGAATACCTGTTCTTTACGTGAGTAGCATATGGTGGTCAGTTGCTTGGCATGTTATTAAATGTTTCTGTTTTCCTCTTTTCTAGCTCAGTTTTTTGCAGTATTTTTTGAAAATGTCTGCAATAGCTTCAAATGCTGTATTTTGAACTTTCATGTACTATTTATGTATGTCTGACAGATCTCAAGTATCTGATGTTGAAAAAAGAGGTGAAGTTCCAGTGAAAATAAGTGTATTCTATTCAGAATTCAAAAACTTAAATCTTCAGTGTTCAAGCTAATCTTAGAACACACAAATATTTCTGGGGGTAATTATGTATAATTTAAGGCTTGTTTTCATGTGAAGGAGTAAGATACCATGCTCCTGTAGTAGATATATAATTTGTAGACTAACGTGTGGTATGAAGACATAATTTTCAAGCGATTCTATCTTTTTAAACATCTTAAGTATTCAGAAGCATATTTGTACTGCATTATTTTAATGTTTCAAATGGTTGGGTTTGATTGCAGATGATTTTTTATGTCTTGGAGTATGGATAGCTCATAAATTAATATGGTGCAATTGAATAAAAGGTTTGGATGAGGCTGCACTCTCAATTTTCTTCCCAGTTATTCTCTGTCATTCTGTTTTGCCCCAATGTGTCGCAACTGAAAAGAATTTCAGCAAAAAGGAATGCATTTGACTTGAATGAGAGAAGCCTGGGAGGTTTGTACATGATGTCCCCTGCCAAACTGGGTCACAGTTACAACGGCTCTGGAGTTACCACAGTGAGGCCTCAAGGTCTCCTATCCCAGCCCTTCTGGCATCTCAGAGCACAGCCCCTCTTTGTGGATGCAGGACTTTCACACTCCTTTGCTATCAACTCCTTGTTCCTTCTCCTGGCATAAAGCTCCCAGTTCACCAATCTTCTGTCCGTGTTCTGCCCATCCTTTTCCACCTGCCCTTTCTTCTTAATCTCCATTCCTCTTTACAGCTCCCAATCTAATTCCCCAGTTCTTCTCATCAATTCAGTGATCTGTTCTTCGTGTCCATGTCAGCCCTTCACACAACTTCTGCTCTGCCTCTGCTCCAGCGCAGTGAGATGCTGCCACTTCCATCCTATCTCACTCCTTCACCCCCCATTTCACGCTGTCACCTCGTGTTACCATGTTACTGGTGACTCTCATGGCCAAGAGACTTCTCAACAGCAAATCATGTACCAAAATATGACCTCGTGGTGCTCATTAGCTTGGGAAAGCACTGAACACTATTCATTAAACTATAAGCAGCTCTTCTTTTTGCAATGATGATGCATGTGGACAGGTTGGAATTGTGTTTCTGTCTTTGACCTCACTGCCCAAAAATATAGCCTTGAATTGCCTCAGAGTAGATGGAAAGATGGTAATTTGCCTGAACTGCAAATAGTAGATTTATAGAGAATAAAAACCTCAGAGCTAAAGCTAAATTTGTTCCTACAAATGTCTGATTCAAATATGTAGGTTATTCAAGTTTCTATGAATCCTTATTTAATGCTTCTTTTTCTGGGAGGAGGAAGGTACTGGATAGGAGGAAGGAAGCAAAGGAAAAAAGACTGTCGTGGAAAAGGGCACCTGCATTTAGGTAAAATGGAAACCTCTAATACTTCAGCCTCTGCCTTTTCTGAATAAATCCTCACAATGAGACATCATTGCTCATTGTGAGAATTGTATAATGACATCTGATCCCAGACCTGAGCTGTCTTAAGCACGTGAAGCAAGGTGTTTATAGTGGAATCTCTTCTCTAGTTCATTTAATTGACAAAATATTAGGATAGTTATTTGGGTGCTGTGCTGAGAGTAATTAACTTTTCTCTAGGCTCTGAGATTTCCCATTGTAATTCAATTTGAAATATAATTTTCAGGAAGACTCATGCAAATAGAATATCATAGTTCACAGAGAATAAATACAAAAGGGGGAAAGATTCCAGTGGTTTAGTGGGTTTTTTTTAATATTCACAGTGCTGCCCTATTTATGCAATGATTTAAATCTCCCTGATGAATGAGTTTGCATTGCCATTGTCTCTGCTATATCTTGGACAAAAGTGCTCAGCAATTCACTCAGGGGTGCAGCAGCTGAGCAGGACTGTGGCACTGCCTGCACAGGCCAGTTTGCTCTTTCTTTTGAATCTTTAGTTACTTCTCCATTTTACACAGTTGGTTTCTAATGGAATCTCTAAATGAGGAAATGAGTAATCAGCTGTGAAAGATGAATATCAAACGTCTATGCAAAGTGCCATATATAAAGCAGGAAAACCCTTGGGCATCAATATATTACTTGTCTATTTAATACTGGCTTTACATGTCTGTTTATTCTTCCCAGAAAAAAGCCAAACAACCCAACACTTGTTACCCTAGCAACGTGGTTATGTTATCTTCAGACATCCAAACCAAATTCTCAAGACACACAGACTGTTGTTCGGGTGAACCTCGATCACTGCAGAAACATGATTTATAGTGTCAGCATATTTCATGGCAGTTTTTAATCTACATTTTTAAGCTGCATTCATCTGAGTTATCTCAGCTTCCTTGTTGTCTTTTCAAGATTTAATTCTTGACAATTATGTTCATCAATTGATTGAAAGAATTTTAATAAATTAGAGATGGCAAGCTTTAATTTAAAATTGTATTTTGCAAATATCTGTATTTGATACAAAGAAGCTTGTATGCCTTTGTTTAAGAGTAAACTATCCTTCCTATCTTGTGTATCAAATGGTGGATAATAGACTGAGGACATAATTTAAAGAAGTCCCTTGCCAAAGCTAATAAACAGTTCTGGCTAAAAGATAAAGTACTGTATTGAATTAGAAAATGGCTATACATATTCTTAGCCTGATAAAAATCTGTGCATCCCAAGTCAAGATGCATTTTTCAAAAATTGTATCGACTGCCCATATTAAACATAACTTTGAGTAAAATATCCATAACATGAGTAAAAGATCATCTGTATGACAGACTTGAAAATATATGCCATACCGCTGTAGTAACTATGCATTTTTCTGTTGCCTAAAGCCAAATGCAATTTATATGTTATTTAAGTGCAATTAAGTATACAATTAACTAAGGAGTCTGCAAAATTCCAGGTAGTTACTAGCGTAGATGATAAACAATCCCACCTCCCACTGCAATAAACCAAAACTATAAAGTACATATTGGAGTTATTTCTCAAAAGATTCACACAGGAGATGTTATCTGCCTAAGTGAAGCCTGGTTTTTAACCGCAATAGAATATACACACGCAAAAAAATTTGCATATAAACTTAATACACATTCCAAAATATTTTGCACTGTGTTTTGCATTGTTTTGGGATATGGGCTGTACTGAAAGAGGAACAACATATATTTCTCCAACTGTTCTGATATTTGCCTATTGTGCTTTAGACTTTCAACAGCAAGAGTTAAACATGCTGTGCTACTGGAGCCCCTTTATAGCTCCTTTATCTGTTCCACATAAATGTGGGATGAATGGGGTGAGTAAACAATCAAACATTGTTTTTCTTTTCATTGACCTTTCCTACAGCTCTGGAACGTTATCGTGAACATATGCTTTTATGCAGTGGTAATGACATAAAGGTTGTGTTTGGTTGTCTGTGCCCTTCACAAATCACAAAAACTGATTTCATAGCACTCCATGCAATCAAAAAACACAGCCATGCAGCACTGAAAATAAAGCAATTTACTGTGAATTGGGCAGCATGTCTGAAATATTCACACCAAGAGAATTTATGTCTGATACTTGGATCACCTGAACACATTGATTAGAAGGGAAATGTGAAATGCAAGTAAACTTTGAAGGCCACAAAGATTTGTGAATATTGCTTGATAACAACAGCAAACCTAAAAGCCAAAAATATGGTCCTATTTTCCATAATTTTCTTACTATAATAGTACCAGGAAAGTTTTCTTGTTCTGGGAAAATCATCAGTGAGTGTAAATTAGAGAATGCTGTCATAGCAGCAGAGTGGCCTTTTATAGCTGTGTGTCTTTTAAGAGTTTGTTGAGTAGGTAGTAAATATGAGAAATAAATATAGTACTGTAGTACACCTTTTCCTCACAGGAAATTTCAGAATGCTTTACCCTCTATAAATATCCATCACCTCTCAATTTGTCACTGGTTCTTTCCTATCACATGAGACATCTCTTGCATAAGCTTTTTTTTACTTCGATTTTGAATGTATAGAAAATAGACAGCTAAATTCAGAAGATGCAAATATTATTCATCTGCCTTTCTGTTTCCATGAAAATAAAGCAATATAGTGTTGATGATACATAGCATCACACGATGTGCATCTGACCTGACATGATTCATTGATTACAAATTAGGAAATTATGGCTCATTCTGCTCATATTCTTGTTACATTAATGCAATTTACTAATTATTTATATAGGACAAAATTAGCTTTTTGCACTCTGTATTTTATATCGCTAGAGAGCACACGCCTGCAGTTGTAGGTGGCCTGAGCCTAGTCCAATTCTGTTTTTTATGTGTGGAACAATATTGACATCCAAACTAGAGAGCTTTCATGATAGAATTTTGAATACCATCTCATTTCTTGTTATCTTGAGAAATGCTGTTATATAGAATAATATTTAACAAGAACTTTGAGGTCCCAGTAAGGTAAAGGCACCTGTTGTGCTCTTCCTTCTGGTGTGGTCTGACCGTGGACAGCTGTGATTTGGCTCTCTCCCAGTACCCCCCTCTCAGCAGGCAGCTGCTGCCTAGGCCCTGCTGCTTTGGCCAAGCACAGAAATGCTGAGGGTTTGCCTCACCACAATTACGGTCACAGCAAACTGGAAACAGTTTTATTTCCAGTTGAATCCAGAAAATGGCATTCTTGACCTCTGCTGAAATTTGGGGGTGCAAATGAAGAGATGCACTAAGTTGCCCTCTACTACTACTGGCCACAGCTGCTGCTGACAGATGTACTACATGGAATGCCATTATATTTTATATGCCTTTATGCACCTCCTCGTAATTTAACCTCAGCCAGCAACTAAACACTGCTCAGCTGCTTGCTCACACCCCACCCCCTGCAGTGAGGGAGGCAGGAGAATCAGAAAAAGGTAAAACCTGGGTTAAGATACAAGCAGTTTAATAATTGAAGTAAAATATAATTATAAAAATATATAGTAATATTTTTTTAAAAGGAAAGAGATAAAGAGAGAGAGAAATAAAACCTAAGAAAGAAAAGGGATGTCCAATTCAGCGCTCATGCCCCACTGACCAATGCCTGTCCCATCCTCAAGCAGAGATCAGCCCCTCCTGTCTGACCCCCCGCAGTTTATAAACTGGGCAGGGCTGTCCATGCTGTGGAAAATCCTTTGGCCAGTTCGGGTCAGCCGTCCTGGGAATGCTCCCTCCTGGCTCCCCATGCACCTGCTCCCTGCAGAGCACGAGACACTGAAAAATCTGTCACTGAGAGTGAGCGCTACGGAGCAACAGCTAAAACATCAGTGTGTTATCAGCATTATTCTCATGCTAAATCTGAAACACTGCTCTGTACCGGCTACTGGAGGAAAATTAACTCTATCCCAGTCAAACCAGGACAGTGCTGCCATGGTATGTGTAGGTATTTTTAACACCCCTTGAATACAGCATTTTTAAAGTGGTCATGAAGTTTGAAGAGGGGAAAAAAGAGAAAACCTCCTCCATATCTAAACCAACAGAAACTTCAGTTAAAATCTTCACTGCCTGAATTAAGTGTGCTGCGAGATCAAATACATTGTTTTCTGTTTACAACACATTTTCCATTAGTAATATGGCAGTGTGAAAAATGCATTTCAGGCAAAAGAAATAGCATATCTTGGCGCTGTGGTTTAAGTAGATTTCTTCTTCATTGAATAGATAAATGAAGTTCGCATAATGTGTTACTGAAAGTGTTGTTTCAACTGCTACTCTATTATGTTGTGATACCCACAGGAAATAGTCCATCTCCGGTACTCTCCATCAAATCCAGTTTCCAGCTGGGATCTTGTACCTGCTACATCCATTTAAATGCAGCCCTGTTTTTTCAGCAGTATTTCTCTTTTATATGTAAAAATATTGTTGGACTTTGCAACTCAGAAGCAGTGGTTTATCTCACTGCTAGTGGCAGATAATGGTTCTGCAACACAGCTCAGATTGTGCTGACAAAATTGTATGCAAATATTTTAAAATGAGGAGACAGAAGGCTGTAAATAAAAAGTCAGATTTCATTGTGAGTGAGGGTTGTACAGATGGGTATTTTCTCTTGTACAGTAGCTATTGCAGGTACTGACTTCAGTGGAACTTAGTTTCTATATTTTTTAGTGTTGCTGGAAAAGTTTTATTTCATTAAAAAGGCACTGAAAGGAATTCTTTTTTTGTATCCTGCTTTCATAATGTTGGTGCAGCTCATATTGTAAATTATAACACTGACCAATAAATAGTTCAATAGAAGATTGTTTAATCTCAGGAGGAACAGTAATAGCAAAAGTGTACATATTTCACTTTAAACTTAGCAGAATGGCCAATTTTAGCTGTTTGTTTTTCACAGAGCTTGCCAGCTTTAATTTAATTTCCAAAGTATTTTCAGTAAAAGGAGTTGTGATGCTGGAGTCTGAAAGCCTTTGTTCCTGCATTGGATCTTCCTGAACTCACCAGTTTTGCAGAGAGGATTTTGGGTTTTGCTGTGTTTGACATGATGTACAGCTGGAGGTTTGCAGGGTCATCCAAGGCGATCTGAGGGCTATGGAAATGTTCTTGTTGACTTAAACACAGCTTGGACTAAACTTCCAGAAGGAATGGAAGACAGTCCATGCATATATGGAAGAGGGGAAAGAAGGAGGGAAAAGACAAAGCTGAATGAAGCACTCACTAGATTCCATAAAGAAGCAGGTGCTAAGGAGGTAGCTCCAGTGTGGCTGCAGTTTCTTGACTGCAGTTATCACATAATTTGTGTAGGCACTAATTCCATTCTCACTGCAGAGAAATGAAACTTGCCGTGACTTAACCAAAGACATCATTCCCCCTGCCACTCCCAGGCTGTATATAAATTTTTCTGGTTTATTTTTAAGAATAAAGAAATGTAAAATGAGAAGGATTGAACTTGCAACTTTGAAAGAGGTGCTTTGTAACTCATTTATTTTCTTATAATCTGAATGCTTTGTTATAGCACAAAAGCTTTTAACTTTGTTCCTTGAAGACAGAGTATTTTGTCAACTGCTGTGTCTTTTATACATTTTGAAATAAGTTAGCCTTGCCTGCAATACTAATGGACATCTGTCCCATGAGGGACTGGCTTTACTTTGTAGAGAGAGGTATTTGCAATGAGCTGAAAGAGGAAAGGTCTTTTTCTCATCTGACATAGATGTTCTATTTTTCATTTTCAGTATTTAATTAGAGCACTAACGGCTTCTTTGGGAAGACTGTATCCAGCATGCATATTTTACTGTGAAATAATACTTATTTCTCTCTTATCACTTAGTATCTGTTGGTCATCCACACATTTAAGAATCTTTTCAACACAGCTATTTCTTCTTTACAGAATGGGGACAGCAAGGGGAACAGATACAGCAACTGTCACATCACAAGTCTGACAGTCATTAAATGTCATCATAAAGACACCCATTCATATTTCATGTCACTAACTATTGATAGATGCTTTTGCAATTGTGGTTCCATTCTGGAGAATTTCGTTCAAAAGAGCCTATGGAGCTTAGAGCTGACTGCCATATCTAATGACAAGGCTCTGCTCGGCCTGGCCATGAAGGTCCAGTCCAGATAAACACAAGCCTCTGAGCAGCCCCAAATAGGGGAAAAAAAGGGGCAAGTAGCAGATCCTGCTTTCAATAGCTACTAAAATACCTGTTTAAGGAATATTCAGAAGAAAATAGAAAGGTTTTGAAGATTGATTTCTGACTTTTTTCAGGGTAAGAATAGATAAAATCTTGCTTCATTTAACTTTCGTGACTTTTAGTCTCCCATCTTTCACTACCACTTGATACTTAAAAGATAGTTCTAATGATCACGTGTAGTTTCTACACTGATTTCTCCAGTACCTGTGAGGTGAGGGCAGCTGTGCTTGGAGCGCTTCAGTCCAAGCTGTGTGCTGGCCAAGGAGGTTGAGAGAAAACTCCTGCATCTCAGCAGGGGAAAGAAATGGTCATTAGTAACCTAATGGGATTCTCTCATCTCTTATTAACTTGGCAAAATTCTTATTCTGGAGATGGCATTTACAGGCTGTCTGGAGGCATTCTGTCTCTTTGTGCTGGCTGGCTGACACTACTGAAGCTGGGAAACCACAGCGGAACCAGGCGGATTCCGTGTTTTCTCAGAAACAATTTCACAGCAGTTAATTGTTAGGTACTCACTGAGCAGAGTGAAGATTAGGGCACCAATAGGATATCTTGTACCTTTCCTGTGAAAAAGATTCACCATATGTGTGTATGTATCTATAAATCTATGTATTAGTATGAGTCAAGATGAGTCACGAAATCTTGGTGATGCTGCCGAGCACAATAGCTGTTATTTGTTCAGGCTGAAAAATAGAATAAATTCCTTTACTGACAGTCAGGAGAGCAGTTGGATATTTAGAGTGAAGCCAAAGTTGAGCAATATAGACCAAGAAAATTTGGCACCTGAATGCTAAAAGAGGTATCAGGAAGCTTATGCAGTAGACTTTAAGCTAAGGAAATGCTAAATGTAGAATTAAGTAGTAAGGAAGCTTGGCAGCGAAACCAAGAGGTTGCACTATGACCTTGAGAACTACATGACAAGAGAGTTCCTTTAGCTGATGTGCCAGCTGGAGTGAGGCAGGGAAATTGGATCAAAGAGAAAGTGTCCTAACATTAGCGTTCCAGTACAGTGCTAATCATGTCCAATAGATGCCCACACCAGGACTCAAGTTCTTGTCCAAACAGAAGCAGTCTAAAAGAACCTGAAAGGACATTCAAAACTGTCCATATAGTGACAGTAGAATACATTCCTTTGACTCCTTACATTCAATCAACCTTTAGATCAGCTGCTGCAGCCCAAGTGAGAATGGGGAGGGAATGTGAAGGGAAGAAGGTCAGTGAGAAGAATTACAAGCAGCATGGCCTGAAGAGTCCATGGGTAGTGACACATTGAAGTTTTTTAGTGTGAGCAGACCTTTAGTTACTCGACTCTTGAAATTGTTTCAGACAGTTGTTTCATAGAGTACATGTGCAATGGCCAGTGGGGATAAACTATGTGGTGTGTGCAAGCTTTTAGCTTAATTTATATATTAAAAGCTGAAAAAGCCAAAAAAAAAAAAGGGGAGAAAAGTCTACAAGGATTTTGTTAATGCTGTTTCTGTACCAAGTGTGATAGGCTTAGACAACCAGAAGATCAAGCAATCACTTTGTAGAATTGGATCAGAGTTTAAATTAAAATGTGCATTTTAATTTTCATTCAGCCTCTGCTACAGGAATTAAAAATACAATTTCTAACTAGTAAAACATTTGTTTAAATGTCCCTTTAATAATTAGATGCAGTAGAGATGGTTCTCTCATAAGCTGACATGCAGCACAACTTTAGTGATGGAATCTGGTCAATTCCAGCGATGTCTCTGGGCACTGGACTTTGCTGTCCCCACAAGGCCTCAGCTTTCACTCTCCCAGGACTCTTAAGTTCAGTTTCTGCTAGAAAGGATATCTAATATGCTAGTTATTTTCTAACTTGAGTTAGCAAAGTTGCTGTTTTGTTAACCTGGCAGACTATATGTCTGGAGGTTCTAAACTGCCCCCAGTTTTGCCTGCCATGTAAAATATTCCTGGATACAAATTTCTGTTTATTTAATGAGATGTAGGACAGGCTTTTGTTGTGCATATACCTAAAGGAATGACTCACATGAGCATGAAAAATATGGATAGTTAACAAAATAAAACCACAGATATATTTTTCTAAATATATTTTGGTCTGTGTAGTTGAACTGCAAAATTTCAGAGTCAACTCTAAAATGCAGTTCCCACAAAAATTTTCATGTTCTGGATGCTCTGGATTTAAGAAAGAGCAGAGAATTTAGCTGTACTGAATTAGACCATGGATGTATCTAACCTGTTAGTCCTGCTCAAGCACGTCATGGTGCTAATCAAGGTGAAAGAATAATCATGCTGCAGGATCCCATCCTGGGCCAGGAGTGTTCCTTCTGGACATTTAAAGAGATGTTCAGTTATTTGACACTGCATTGCTGTAAATGTTATTTGTCTGTTTAGCTCTCTGAAAGCACTGCAGATAATGACACCCAACCAAACTGAGTTAGTGTTACATTACAAAAAAAAAAAAAAGTTTCCTTTTCTTCCCTCTCAGTTTATATTTCCATTTACAGTCTTTTTCTGCTTGGACTGTACGGCAGATTTACAGGAAAGCTCTGACCAGTTATCCAAGGACTTTAATAATGTTCACTGCTGTATGACCATTATTGATCAGCACCAAGCATAAGTTGTATAAACTCAGATAATTGAGAAAGCTTAATTTCATTAGCAAAAATTAATGGGTATACTCTGTACTGAAAAGATAATTTTGCATAAAAGTAATTAGGGCAATCAATTTGATTCTCATCAGTCATGTGCAGTTTGGCATATTTCTAGAATCTTTTTTTCTTCTTTCAAGCTGAAAAATTCCAGCTTTTTTATTTCTATGCTTGTTTCTATTTCTCAGTTATAATCAGTGCTTGATCCTTCTCTTAATCTCCTTGGCATATGATAATTGTTCATTAAAATGTGCATCTCTAAGTTTGTAGATGATCCTGGGCATACCTAAAACAATACACTTTGTGGAAGAAATTATTATTTGATTCTACAGTTGTAGTTGCTATGTTGCCTTAATCTAAATAACTTTCTTTTGATGATCTATGACAAAAAGCATTTATCTTTGAAGTAAGTGTATAGCAACAATCTGTAACAATGACAAATAAAGCTATTAAAATGCCAGTAAGTTTTGAATATATAACCAAACATATATATAGATGGGTTTTTAAAAATCAAATCCTGCTTTTTAAGCAATTTTTAGTATTGGAACTAGTTATTAATAAGATTTAGATTTAGATTATGATACATATTTCTTCAAAATTTAAATTATTTTACTAGGATGCAGCTATTTAGGAGAAATGTACTTGAAGTTTTAATCCTATAGTAGATAACACAGTATTTGTCTGATTATTATAAACTGACTGTGTGTCTTGAGCACCAGAAATATTATATTACAAATGTCAAATTAACATCCAACTTCTGGAACATTTGCACAGAATACTCTGACTAAATAATTGCCTATGATTTTTAAATCTGGAATTAAAAAAGCACAAACAATACTTTTAGGCAGAACAGAATGTTGGCTTTTGAGACACTTCTTTTAATTAGAAATTGGACAGGAGTTTGGATTCCTGGCCTGCTATGAGACAACTGTAACATTTAGGAGGGAGAGGGTTTATTCAAATCCTTTGTTTCCCATAAGGTGAAGATCAGTGTTGGCATGATCCCACTATCCAATCCGAAAATAATAGCAAAAGTTTTCAGGAAAATATTGTTTCAACTCTCTTGAAAAGATCTTTTCAAGTACTTGTGACTGGTAGATAATAGGACTGTCACAACACCAGGGCTGCTCTGTGGGTCACATCTCAGCTTTGGCCAAGCCTGTGCCAGGAGTTAACGCCAGCACACCATGTACCAAATATATTAATTATACATATTTTTGTGTGTCTGGGCATGCTGGGGACATTCAGCTAGTCTCCAGACTATGAAGGATTCTAAATGTGTGTGTTTTCATGTCTGTTGTGCCTTTTGCTTTTCAGATATGAAGTTCTAGAAACGTGAAATGCAAATTATGGGCCATTAGCCCATCTTCTGGCCTCCAGGTCTATATTCTGTCAAGTCTTTGGTAACTGTTCTTAACAGCCATCCATTATCTTTGTGTTAAAATCTCTCTTGAGTTTTGATATGGCTTATCTGCTGCACCAACTGTCTTTTCCATTTAGCTTTCCTCTTGAAAATGCTTCAAGTTGCACCCACATGCCTGAGTAAATAAGTAGAAGGCTTGGTGGATTAGGTCTTAAAACATTTTGGCTACCCAGAGTTCAGGCTTGTGTTTCTAAATCAGGCAATTTTTCCATTAGTTTTATGTGTGCAGAAATGGGGCTGTGACACAGCTGAATTTCAGAGCAAGCTTTTAAGAGGAGGTTTGTACACATTTCATAAAATTGTCTCAGACACTTTCTACGGCTTTTGCAGTAATTGAATCAACCCAGAAAATCAGCATTGGAATGTTGCCTTTCATCAAGTGTAAGAGAAAGAGGGAAATTTTTTTGAAAGTCATAGTGGGGGAAAAAACATATTTTGGGATAATTTTAGGGATATTGAGCCTGTGAAATTATTTCAGCTAAATTTTGGAGCTCTTTCTGAAGCACAGGTTTTACTCAATAAAAGTGAACTCTATTTGGTGATATATTGCCTTAATGGCTAAGCCAGGATTCAAATACACCCAAACTTTTTTCCTTAACTGTTCAACCCGTCTCTACTTTTAATTAGTTTTATGATGAAAAACAGAAACTAAAACTGTTGCTCCAGCAGAAAATCCACTTTTATGCTTGAATGGCCAGCTATAATGATTATGCAAACTAAAATTACGTATATTTCCTTTTTATTGCTCTAACTACCGAGAACACACTACTTTGCTGCAACCTCAAGTTCTCATGTTTTCTATTTATTTCTTCAAAGAAAGCAAAGCATTTTTAAGTCTAGAAATGAGGGGTTTTTTCTCATGCACTCCTATATTTGAAAATATTTCAACATCCTCAGTGATTTCTTGGAAATATTTGCTTTTTTCCCTCAGTTTCCTGTATTTTGAAATCATCTCTACTGCAGCTACGTATAAATAAATGGGGAAAATTGGGTACCTGGTCCTGAAAGTACTATGACTTTTCCAGGTTATTTAAAAAAAAAAAATCTTTGTCATGATCTTAGGGCTGAGGCTGTTTACATGACACAGCCATCTGAACTGCATGAAAGATAATAATTCTGCCTTCATTAGAATCTGATGGGCCATCAATATGGTAGTGAAAGCAAAAAACACAACAACAAAAACAAACAGTCCCCAAAACTCAAGAGCTTGAGCATGTCTGTGGCTGAGCTCTGGTTGGTACAGCTACATCCTGCATGGATGCCCTGAAAATCCTTAAAGTGAAAATCATTAAAAAATAAGGCTGAGCATGAGGGAAAAAACCACAAGGGTGTAGCCAAAACTGTCAGGAAGATGAATAGATTGTTTTGAAACTTCGGTTTGCCTCAGCTTGTGCCATACACATTCCTGAGTCAAAACCTGAATATAGTAAGTAAATTCTTTATCCCTGTGGTGTTTACTCTTTTGAAGTTGACTGAACATTTGCACTCTCTTGTAATGCCCTGTACTGGATGCGAGATTTGGTTTTTACCAAAGAAGTCTGAAACTTCTAAAGGATCATCACTTAACCTATTTAATTTTCTTTCAATATTAGAAAATATTCTCACACATTCCTTACAGCATTGACCTTTTCTCAGAGTTCCCTGTCCAATTTTCCTTAAAATGTGGTCTTTATCATGGGATACTTGGTCAGCATTTTGAAACAAAGTTCTGAAATTGAATCCGAGACAAACATCACAGATTTAAAACATGTACTTTCTGCCTCTAAAAATTGGTATAAAATTATAATGGGAAAATAAAGCCTTCTGCTTTCAACAGAACTCTAGGCAATAGCTAAGGAATTGATGATCCTAATTCAGGGAATAAGGACACAGATATTACCATTGTATGTCTCAAATGGTCTGTCACAAAGATAACACGGCAACTACTTTTATGACAAATGCTTTTTATTTCTAAAGTTACAGTTCTATTAAACTGATAAATAAAAGCACTTGGATTAGATTTTTCTGCCTCTCCTCCCCCCAGAGCATTAAATCTTCACTTTTTATTCAAAGTATGGGTAGTTTGTTAATGTGCCGCCATAATTAAGTTGCCAGCAGAGACCTATTGAAGAAGGCAGGGGGACTCCCTGACCCTGTACATGGAGGAACCAAGTCTACTCGGTATTTTTAGTGTATTTTTTCAGTGTAGGATTTATCAGTCACTACACAGTTCTCTGCCAGTAGTGAAAGCTCTTCAGACTATTTCAAGATTCTTAAATTGATTACTTGAGAAAAAGCTTCCACCAGGATTTGTTCTCTTGATTTTTTAAACTGTGATATGTGTTTAGAGCTGTTTGAGAGCTGTACTCAAAAACCTTTGCAAGCAGAGACAGGTCCTTAAACATTGCTTGTTTTATGATTTCTCGGTGTTCTGACACTTAACAACACTACAGAAACGGCAGAAAGTCCCAGGGCAAGTGCTCTGTTTAGGGACTTCCTACCTCTCTCAATCTTGTTTCAAAACAAGACATTGTTTGTGATTTATATGTTATCTGGCATCCAAAATGTCATATAATCCAAATATCATTAAATGCAGAATGGTGCATTGGCCATTCTCTAGATGAGGGTCACAGCCTCTCTATTTAGTTTGTTAGAATTTCCCATTCTAACAAAATCCACATGATAGCATTTGTAGAAATAGAAATGGCAATGATACACAACACGGGTACTCATCTATTTATCCTGTGGCTGCTTTCGCACCATCCACTTCAGGACAAATCCTTTCAAACTTCTTTATTGCCAAAATAATATATATAACACACAGCTATGTGCACATTATAAATATATATAAAGTCTCTTTTCTTTTTGCTCCATCCCATCAAAAGCTGATACAACACAATGAAGCTGTATTACCTACACAGCTTGTGATGACAGACACCAAAATTGTTTAACTCCTTCCTTATTTTGATGGATATAGCATGAATTTGTCAGTGTAAGTTGTTGTTCCTATCCAGTATAATGGGGAAGGTTCTTGCTATTCTATACTAAATTCTTTGAAGGCTTAAACTATGCATAAATGCAATCTCTTAATTATTTACTTTTTTGCCTGACTAGAAAATAGCAGTTTCATAAAATGAAAAAACTCTGAATTTTTAGTCTGAAGACTAGCAGACATTTAACAGATAAATGGAATCCAGCTTAAATGATAACACAGAGCAGAAAATATCTGATTCAAACTGAAATTCTCTGCAATTGGTACAGATATTCCCATTATGTCTGATTGCCAAATAACAGAGTGCCTTTCACAAGGGTCACTTAAATCCTAGACTTTATAAAATTTGACATCTTTGTATTGATGTGTTGTGGGTTAACCAAAGGTCTGCTCTGAAGTACTCTGAAGTAAATGGAAACCTTAGCACAGATTCTAGTAAGCTACTTCCTAGGCTTGAAAAACTCTCAGTCTTTGGAAAATACATTTCTCTGGATAAACCTAGAGACCTGAGAGATAGAGAGAGGGAACAGTCAAGTTCCTTGACATTACATTGTCGGTGGTGTGATAAGATTTAACTTTCAGCAAAGAACTCAGCTGAGCTGGAGACTCAAGAAAATGTCTTTAGTAAAGTCCAGGTAGAGAACATACACTGACTTGCCCTCATCTGCTAAGCAGGTAATTTTGTCATAGAAATTAATACAGCAACTCTTTGAAATGAGGAACAGCAGTGTGGTGATTTTGAAGTGTGGTGCATTACTGCAGTGCTGTATTAATTGTGCAGACATTTGTGTGCTTATTGGGGTTTCATGTTGGTGCTAGCTCTCTCCTCTAATGCTGTCTCAGTGGTGTTCGTAGCAGCACTGGACAGATGAAGCAGTCTCAATTCTTTCCTGAAAGGGCCATTATGTTGCTGTTGCAAAGGCAGTGATTTCTAGGCAGCCTGGACTGGTGCAATTCAGTCAACCTAAAATAACAGTAAGATTGCATTGAGCCAGGCATTAGGAAACTTAAATCACTTTTTCAGCTTTGGAGTTTGTGTTAAACCTGGAGAGCCATCGGGTATTGACATATTCCTTGTACCGAATGAAAGGCATACCTCCTTAGCTGCCTTTTTTATCTCTCCTTTTCTCTGCCTCTTCTTTTCCCACTCACCTCTGCCTTGTTTTCTTCTGTTCTTGCTCTCTTCTTTTTTCCAACAGCTGGATTTATACCATTCCTGAACTAAGCTAGGTTCCTACTCCATGCCATTGTGAAGGCATCAGCTATGAATCTTGATGGGCATGGGAAAAGCAACAAATAAAAGATATTCAGCTGGAAAATGATTTTCAGTTAGATTTGTTATAAACTGATATTATTTTTAACTTATACCAAGATAACAAAATTGATACTAAAAAACCCTAATCCCTATTGTTTGTCAAATAAATAAAAAGCTTTTTCACATTAGATATAGGGTAACAAGGGAGTCATTTTAGAGTAAGAACTGGGTATCATTAACTTTGGTAATTTTCTAAGATAACAGCAAAAGATGCAAACCATCCTTTATTAGGAGTTTAGTGGCAGTTTTCTATTTCAAGGTAATTTATGCTTGCTTAACATCCAGGTTCATCTCTAGACCTCCTGATAAACAATTTTTTGAGATTTATTGCTTCACATATATTCAGTAACGCAAGCATATATGGGTTGCAAAGAAATATGAGGGTACCAGAGTTCATTGCCTTTGCACATTTACAAGTCTCATTGTCTTTGATGAATTAATCAGAGTAGTAAGAATCAGGCAAAGTATTTTGCTGGATAGGGTAGAGCTGAAAAGTCAAGCAAGTTACAAGTCTATTGAAATTTTTTAATACAATCAAGCAGTTTCTAGTGCATTGTTTTTCAATTATATGACTCCTGTGGCACAAGAATTTTAAAATCCTTACTGAACTTTGGGATCATTCATACTTGGATTGAGACTTGAAGCTAGAGCACAGCAGTTGACAAGACTCAAGTGCAAAGGATGAACTTGAGTGAAATCAGAGGCATGACAGGCGTAGCAAAACTAAAGTATGAACACTTGTGGGCAGGTAAGAAGTGCAGCTGTGAAGTCTTGAACTGCTTCCTGCTCAAGTGTTGTGGGGAATGTAGCAGTAACGAGACTTTTTCAAACATTGATCTCTCTGTCTTTCAAGCAGTTGTTTTTCAATAGTTAGGGTTTCATTGCAAGCAACATATTTTCAATAATATCTCAACAGACAAAAATTGCTGTAATATATTAGTACTAAATTATTCTATTTATTGGAAAAGTTGTTATGCATCACAGTTTTTTGGGTTTTTTTAATTGAAAAATGTAGCTTAAATGCCATAGAGTTTTATATCCATCAGAAAGTTCTTTTTTAACTAAGTGACTTAGTGATCCCAGTTTTCCAGTAATGACTCTAGTAATGGCAGGAAGATCTGAATTCTCACCTCATTTCAGAATCTCATATAAAGAAGGTCTTGTGGGTTACCTCAAAGTTCTTTGAGGTTGCTTTGGGTGCTATGACTTCTTTTTTCAACCTGTTTTGTGCTTTGTAGAAAAAAATTAATTATAGACAGGCTTATATCTGATAGAAACAAGGAACCAAACTTATGAATTAATTTAAAGTGTTGGTGACTGATGTTAATGTATGTTAGTTGAATGTATTGATCTTTATCCAGTAAAACTGCCTGGATGAAAATGAATGTGCTGGTTGGAGGAGCCTTTCAGGATTACGGGGCTGTTGCCAAACATCATCAAGAACCATCAGTACGAATATTTTTTCTATTTAAAAGAGCTTCAGAGAAAGCAAGGGATAATTAGGATATTCTGCTAATATTTGGTATCAGATGTGCAGTGAGATAAATTGTTTTTATATATCTGCATTTTTATTTTCCTCATTTTTATATGCTATGATTATTGCTATACAGTATTACTTTTGACCCAGGCCAGGGAATTTCTTATCAGATAGAGAATTATTTCATTTAGGTTATCTGTAACAGAAATGTAAGCAGTGGGAATTTTTGTCTCTGATCTATGAGACTTCTGTTGCATGTAAGGTGTTCATTGAAGGAGTTGATATCTAATTCTGCAGCAAAATAGAACTTTTCCTGTTAATACCGCTAGTCTTACTTAACTTTCTACAACTATTTTGTATTCAGGAAAAATCAATTATCTATATCTATATATCTCTATAGCATATGATTATATTGGGGGTTTAATTATAACTTTTTGATATAGGCACTTCACTCACTGAAGCTGCTTACACAAATTTCTTGTACTGAACCTATGCAAGGATCTGGCCTGGGAGTATGTGAGGAAAGAAGGTGAAATCTGAATCTGCTGCTCATGACCTCTTAGCAAGAATACTCAGTTTGGGACTTATGTTAAACTGCATTGCAGACTGAAAAAGGTGCTTGTTTATTTTGCTGAAGTAATTTCAGACTTATAGTGAGTGATTAACAGCACAACATTACTGATGTTGATTAGGCACTGTACTTATATTTTTCTCAATTTTCAGGGAAACATTAGTTATATTTGCATCTTGTTGCTAAATGAGATAGGAAAGAAGTTCTATGAATTTATTTTCATGACATCACGGTAGAGTTAAGAGTCTTTAAATAGCAAGGCATCCTATTAGACATGAACGATTTTGAAAGTAATTATATCCATTTTAATGAGGGGGAAATACTTTACTGTCATTGCACTGCTGTTCTGCTTCTCAGTGTGTTTATAATCAGCTTTTTAATTTCTGCCTTCCACACTCAGCAATCCTGAGTGCTCCTGGTGCACAGTGGGAGGAGCTCACACCTTCACCTGTACTGAGGGGAGGCCACACTGCCCTGCCAGTATGGACTAACTGGGGCAGGGTTATCCGAGGAAAAGGATAAATATGAAATTTGTCTTTAAGTAGACTTTAAAATGGTTTTAAATAAGGGACCTAGAACATTTTAGCACTTTTTTTTTTTCAGAGTATGAGGTCTGGCAACACTCTACCTGGAAGAGACATATTAAAAAGATGTTAGAAATAGCATTAAAGCTCTAATTTTAATAAGATGGACTGTAATTTCATTAAAAATTATGGAAGGTGTGATTGACACCATTTTCCTGGTGTTTGATTAATGCAATGCATTTAGTGAATAAAAGGAATTCATTAAAAATAAAATATTGCACATACACCGTAATTCAAACTGAAAAGCTCTATTTACTCAATTGGAGGCAAGCTTTTCATAAAACAGATGAGTAATTTATGTCACTTTTTTGCTGCTAGTTGTTTATATGCCTTCTAGTATCCCATTGTCCTCAGACAACTATTTACAGTTTGATACAGAAAGAGATCAAATGTCTCATCGAAGGTCACGCAGAAAGATTAACAAAACCAGGAATTAAACAGAGATCTGTAATAATTATCTAGTTTCATATTTACTTAACACAATTTTCTAGAACTTCAATTACAGCTGTTTGGTTGGGCAATAACCAATGTCAAGCTACCTTTCCTAGCTTCACAAGAGACCTGAGTTTTATTGTTCCAGTTAATGATTCTCCTGTGATGACAAGCTGTAATCAGAGCCAAAGATTCTCTTAAACTAGACTGTATCGTAAATTCATGTGCTTTTCACAATATCTTTGCTGTTTACAAGATCTGATGGAATGTTATTTGGTGTAGTTTCAAAATCAGGAGTTATATTTTGTCAGGCATTTTTAGCCAGTGAATTTTTCAACAGACTTTTACTTTAAATAACTTAAAATACTTTCCATACTATGGAGAAATACATCCTCTGAGGAGGTATATTTGCCTTCTCCCTTGCCAATTCAAGACAAAAATATGAACGGAGAGGGCAGAGAATAAAAAGTAAAATTCAAACAACTGTTGCTTTTTCTTACATTGTAATTATTTCGTGCTTGAGTAGATAAACAAAGGGGGAAAAAAAACTAACCAAAAAACCAAAAAAAAAACCCAGTTCCTCTTCATATTTTGTAATTTCTGATATTAGTGGTGGTAACGCAGACACTCTGGGTATTCTATGCACATTTGAGAGGACCTCAGTATGTATTTTAGGTTGTAGTATCCTATTGGAAAAGCATTTATCTCTGTTGAATCCTCTTTAAAAACAAACCAAAACCTTGCAATGTTGTTCCTAGCCTTTCTGTTCATCTTAGGTACATGAAGTTGTTAAAAAAGAATGGATTATTTTTGTGGATATTTTCACATCTGGTCTCATTTCGAAGAAACAGCTAGCAAGTTCCAGAGCATGGGTGATTCCCCTGGAAGTCAGGAGTGTTTCCAGTATACCCTTCACAGCTGTTTGACCTTGCTGCTTTCCTGCCCATAAAAGCCATACTTGCTATTGAACTGCTGGCTCTAAGAGAAACAATCCATCAGTTTTACACATGCTACAAACACTTCAATTCTCTACAAACTTAACAGTATCACAGTAACTCTCACATTACCAGTTCTATTTTCAAATAATTGACTTAGGAACAGGTATTATTTGGCCCAGCTTATGGCCACATCAGGCCAGGTAACTCATGACACAGAGCTTAGGGCAGAGGAGGGCTCCAGTGAATACCACAGCAAGCTGTGACCTGGGCCCACTCATTTCCCAGCTCATATCAAGATGGGGAATTTTAGGTCAGTGACAGAGGAAACATGTGAAAGCTTCATGGTGAAGTCCGTAAGCCCATGCTGGCCAATTTAGAGGATTAATTTCTTGAAGCATGGATACTACAACCTGGCTTCCATGTCTTGAGTGCCAACCTAGAGGATGGAGTCGTGGTTTTTTCTGCCTCAGAGAAGATGCGATTTTGTTCTTGTTGTTGTTCCTGTGGTTTTCTAAGGCTTTTATTTTAATGCAGTAGAAAAATTTCCAGAGTTGCAGGTGAAATATCCACACCAAGAAAAGTCTTACATCTTTGAACGTTCTCCCAGAAAGCCACTGCAAGCTGGGAAATAATGTTAATTAAAAGGTGTCCTGTGGTCTAGACAGGGTTCATCTAATGATGAGCCACTCTAGAATTTGGTCTGCTGACTGTGAGCTCAATTCTCCCTAAGCACAGATGATCTGACCCCAGGCCAAAGGGGTCAGCAACGTGGGTGCAGGATGCCAGGGGCCATGAGCAGTTGAGTAAGGGAGATTATTTTAAGCAACATCTGAGCTTAATGCTTGAGGCATTGCTCCATTGATGTTGGAATGCCTGCCTCTGCTAGGAAACCTTTGGTGAAGTTCATATATTAATTTCAGTGTCATTTATATCTGGGTCCCTCAGTGGAAAGACATAAACAATTTTTGAATCTATTCTAAATTGAAGTATTTATGATGAAATATTGAGATTTTAATGATGCCACATTTCATAAATCTAGGGGATGCTGGTATTGTCAAACTAACATTATAAAGGGAGAAAAATATCTGTCGTCTTTGCCATCATCACCATCACTTACTCTGAGCACTTTGACATAAAGAAGACTGATCATTTCCTGAGTGCTCATTTTATCAATTAAATAATGGCAGAAGTGTCATGTAGCTTATTATTCAATACATATAGATACAGTCATATTCAATGTTGTGCACTAAAACAGTAAATAATTTATCAAGTGACTTGTTTGTGAATGTTCTGTAATCAATTTAGAATTTTCTAAAACTGAGTTCCTTATTTTCAACTGTATTCTAAATCGCTTCTGTGAATTTCTTCGCAAATTACTCTAGCTGTAACCTTTGTTGAGAACTGTCAACTAAGGTTGATAGTTTTAAAGTCATTTTTAAGGAGACGATTTTGCATATATTAGGCTTCTATTCTCATAAATTCATTACAAAGTCTTAGACTACGATGTGAATTTTGTGTTTCAATTGAGGGATTTCCCCCCCCCAACAAATATTGTTCATTGCTGCATTGAGAGCAATTCATACTGGCTGGAACATGGGTAGAAATTTAACAAGAAAGGAGTGGTGGCCACAGCGAAATGTTTAGCTGTGCAAAAATATTCTATCCAGGTCAGCAAACAGCGTGCTTGTCCTAATGCTGCCCCTGATCGAGTGTAAGTCACATTCTAGTGGCAAGAGCTTTGCAATGTATTTTTAAAGACAATATTTTCTTGAGGGGTTTCTGAATTTGCTGTTTAGAAGGGATAGCAACAGTGGTAGGATTGTGTGTAAAAGCAGGATACAATTCTTCTTCTATTCAGGTCTTACAATACAAACCAAACTTAATAGATGGGATATCTGCAAATCTATTTTATATGCTTCTCATGAGCATAAACCAGAGATTATTTATGCAGTAATTTTTATAAGTATTGCAAAATATAGCAACTAGAATAAAATCAATATTTTTAATGCAGAATTTTAATCAAATTTTGTGGTGAAAACTTCTACTTTGAGTCATTTTGCCATTCACTCATATGTTTGAATGTGAAAGTAGAAACACATGCTAGACTAACTTGCTCTGTTGTGCCATATCTTTCAATACCATAGATTAAATCTAGACATCTCAGTTTAAAAAAACCTGACTTTTAGACAATATTTTAGTCAAAATGTCCTTTTCTCTTGTCATATATTTGTCATTTCACTGATTTAACTGTACTGAGGTTATTGGCATAAAAATATTGAGTGTTTTTCTTGTTAATCATTGCTGAAATTATCTTAAAGACAAGATTAAAGGACCCCATACTTTGTCCTGGTCTAGAATATGAACATAAATCAAGACATGGTCCTTTTCTTCTTCATATCAATGTTATATATAGAGCAAGCATATTTTAGATCTGTCTTATTTTGTATTCATTTCTAAATCACTTGAAAATATTCCTCATTGATGTTAGTGGTAAATTGTCATCATTACGTTGCTTAAAATTTAGGATAAATTTGAAGAATTCTTTGTGTATTTGTTTAATCACTTTTCAGAGATTAAAATATTGGGTTTTAATTATATCTTTCCAAAGAAAGACAGAAAAATAATAGAGTGTTTTCTCTGTCATCCATGAAGTTATCAAGGTGATAAGAAAAGGGCACTATATTTGGATCTGTTCAGGGATGTAGAGAATGCAGGTAAATTCTGTACCATTTTGAGGGATTTAGGGATACTCAGTTTGTGTTTGCACAGGCTAGACATCACTGGAGCTGCAGTTTAAATGCCATCTCAGGGCAAAACCAGCTCTGATCCCAGAACTGGAGCTGTCAGTCCTACATGCCCTAGCAATACCAAGCCCCACCTTTGCTGTGGAAAAGCCAGGCTGCAAAACTTCCCAGATTCCCAAAGCAAGGTGCTATATATGTTCTGTTCCTTTGCTCTCAGATTTTCTTCCACTTTTGTACATGCAGTTAAAAAAAGTCACATATCCCCGTTTCTAAAAGCTCTCACTGAAAGCATGGCACACACAAGATTACTCCGAGACACACCTGGTTTTCCACTATATTACACTTTGTGGATTCTAAAAGGGACTAAAAAGTACTTTAGGTTGCAAACATTTCTGCCATTACTGTGGCTGATGCATTAAAGGGAAACAGATGTGTTCACATCCAGACTTAATGCAGTCTTTTCTTGAAGTGTCCCCCATATGACCCCACATAAGAGTTCCTTTTTTCCATCATGGGACCTAAAAGCAGTGCTGAGTCTTCTGATGGACGTTCTTCACTTCAGCCGTGGCTTCCATTTCTCTTAGGCTTTTGACCTGAGCTCTGCCTTCTAGCTTGCTCCATGTCTGGCTTAATGAGTTAGAGCTTCATGCTCTCCTGCTCCTATCTTAAATATTTTTTTCTAACAAAGCAATAGTTAAAACAGTTCTAGGATTTTTGCCAAAAGTAACTTCCAGCTCTCAAATAAATTAGGAAATGTTTCTACTTTTCTTAAAGCTGAAGCTTCCAGGTTCCTCAGAGCACAAATTGCCTTCCTGAATGTTCCCAAGGCACTTAAAACTTTAAAATGTACTTCTACAGAACTGGAAATGTTTGCAAATCTCACTTCTTGTTTGCTCTGAACAAATGTGGTAGATTTACAAGAGACCCAGACAAAATGGATTATGTTCATCTAATCTCCTTCAAGAACAAGAGAAAAGATCCAGATAATGCTTCTGAACTGTACATGTTATAAAGGAGCAGCCACTGTGAAAATTGACTTTTAGCTGAATAAAAATCTGGCTTTCCTGTTTTTAAGATGGACATGAGGGGCAATCTCTACAGAAGTTTCAAGTACTCAGTATTATTGTTTTCATTTCAAACCAAAACTACTTAAAGTGTGTAGATTTATATAATAACCATGATTTTATGTCACTGTGTTGCCACTTTCCAGCTGCTCTCTAAACTCCATCCATCTTTCTCAGGAAGGAATTGCATCTACCACATGGTTTCAAAATGAAGTGTTCTGTCGCTGTGCCATGGACAGCGCAGCCTGAAAATTCTTTCATGTCACAGGCATTGAGAATTGCTTCCCTTGGCTCAGCAGTTGTTTGTGCCCACTCACTGCCTGATCACCCTTTCTCTTACTTAACAGCAAAAACAGAGGAAAGCAGGAATTAGCAGGAAAACTCAGTCACTGTTCCTTTTAACGCAATTCTTGCATTAAAGACCAAAAAACTTTCCCAGATAGGTGCCATTCCTAGGGGAAATATTGTAAGAAAGGAAGATTAGACAGGCTATAGTCTGCAAGCAGATAATGACCAACTCAGACTGCCATGCATTATGTCTAAAACATGTTGAATTCTGATGAACTTGTGAATGGCTCACATTTTTCAGTTCCTGAGTGAAATCTCATGAGGTCAGACATTTTGGTAAATTTTAGCATTTGTACAAGTACAACTTGTGTAATGAATTTTTGGCTTTTAGGGAGAAAGTTGGGCATGATTGTTTTAGTCCTGTGCAAAAATTTTGGATGAAAGCATCACAAAATTTTAATAAAATCAACCTGTATCATAGGCCTGGGAAAACCAAGATTTTAATTAAAAAGTTTTAAATGGCCTATAACAAAAAGATGATGATGATGACGATGATGATGATGAAAATTGTGACATAATCTTGCTAATTTTTTCTTTCCTTTGACTAAAATTTTATGAATGCTAGCTTTTATCAGTATACTGCAGACAAATTAGTCATGCAACAGGTATTAATGGATACCTGAAATGAGGAAGCCTTTAAAACTATGCTTTTACCAGCACTTCTCCTACTCATTGCTCTGATTCCTACTTTTTTTCAACAGATAGGTTGGAGGCAGTTATTTGTGCACTGTAGAAAAGGGATTAGGAGAGCTATGGAGTTTACTTATTTATGGTCACTTCCACAGATTTTACAATTACTGAGCAGTGCATTGAAAGCCTCTGTGCATAATTCACAGGCTCACTGAATTTTCATCTTGAGTTTATTTTCTGTTTACCAGAAGCTGTGAATTTAAACTCCTTTTTTAGTAACACCCCTTGCAAATTTAATAATAAATAATACGATAGCCTGCCAAAGCATGTAGGACATCATACTGCCATGCTAAAGAAATTAGACCATGTATGAAAAATCTGTGCAGTGGAATTTTTTGTCAAATGAAAGAATGCTTTTTCTGCCACCATAATAAAACCTTTTTATGTTGAGATAAATGTCAAACAGGTTTATATTTTATCAAAGTTACAGTGTTTAATCTTTCTAGGTACTTCATAATAAGTAAGAGACTGTATTCAGAATTAATATATAATTCATTTTTCTGACCCTACTACTGATTTGGCAAGTTTGAAATCTCAACTTTCTTTTAAATTAGAGTTCCATTTATTTCAATTTTTGGTACCCTCACTGGTGTAAGAAGAATCTCGCTTGCTGTAAATCTTGTTGCAAAATCAAATAATCCTTTCTCTCTCAGCCTTATAAATTAAGGTGTCATGTTGATGTCCTGCCCTTTAAGGTAATATATGTTTCAACAACTGAAATAAAAGCTTTTGAAACCTGGAATGTAATTATGATAGGGATGCCAACTGTATTGCACAGTACAGTAATTGTTGTGTTCACAGAAAGCCCTTACCAAATAGTAAAGGCTGTAAGTGCCTGTTCCATTCCATTTGAGTTTCTGTTAAACCATAGAAAATAATTCATTCTCCTGCATTTCCTGAGCCTTGTGCACCACAGCTGTGAATGAACGACCTATTCCTACTAGTTCTGCTTTATTGTTTCTCAGATTTACTGCTCATGCTGTGAAATATAAATCCCATTTACCTCTTGCAGAAATCTCTTTTGAGTATTTTTAAGTGATTCTATTGATTTAATTGGTGAAAAGGACTTATCAGCAAGGGTCTTGTCTTCATAAGAATAATTCTTTACAAACACCATGTTTTGGTGGATTGGGAAGTGTCCAGAGGTTTCCTGCCTGGAGGCCAGGTGCTGAGCTTCTTGATGGCTCAGCAGCTGGAGTCCTTGCTATGGTATTGCAAATGAGTGAATTTAAAATATTAGTGTCTCTCATTCTATGAAAACTGTGAAATACTAGAAATGCATTTTACACTTCAATGTTTTCTCAAAAAACATAAGTTTTAGTAGTCCATTGCTTTGAAATGTGTCCTATTTACAAAGTTTAGCACACAATAAACACCTACATGATAGACGGGTTCGGTCCATACAGCAACAAACATTTGTGGCGTCCCAAGCAATATCCCTCTAGTATTGCTTATTTTCATGCTCACCTCCAGGTCTGCCGTTTGGTAAAAAACACAGACGCACTCTCTGGCAAACCTTTGGAGAAAGAAAAGTAAATTACAAAGTTAAAAACCCCTTCCGGAAAATACACTGCTTTGGGCAATCTCAGCTTTTAAGTATAAGGTTTGATATGTGAAAGGAATTCTGTAAACATGAGGGAACATGTGGTCACCAAGGTCCAAGGAGTACAAATGTTTACCACCTTAGGGATTGAAATCCTCAGCTTAAATTGTTTTTGGAAGAAATGTGGGAGCCATTGAAAAATCTCAGGATGTATTTTCCACTGCTCTGCTTTTCTATAAGCTGCTGAAATGCAAGAAATACAGAAAGCACAAAGCAAATGTAGTGAATGACATGAAGAAAATAATTTAATATCTAGTTACCTAGTTACCTAGTGCAGTACTGTCCATTGCAAAATATGAAATAAATTTATACCCATCAAAAGAACTTCCCCATGCTGAAATTCCTTTCACTGAAGCATGTATAACGCTACTCTTTGAAACTTTGGACATGATCCTTTGTGTTTCTATTTACAGCACTTTCACATGATTTTGATTGCTTCTAACTTACAAGTATAATACCTGGTATAGGTTTCTCATGATTAAAACTACCTCAAAAAAGATTTTTAATGGTGCCTTTCTTTTACTCTACCACAGTTTCAGTGTCTGTCTCTTCCTCTGTGATTCATCTGTTTCCTGTGCATCCTCCCAAAATCTCTTCCTTTTATTTCTGCATGAGAAATCATTCAGCATTTTGAACAAGGATGGGTGGCAGTATTGTTAAGATGGAGGGGCTTTGTGGCTGCCATCAAGCTGGTTTCTGACCTTTGAAACATTGGCTCCAGTAACAGATTTGGGAGATCTACAGAGTTCCCTTAAGAATTTGCTATTTTCATAAAATAATTCATGTTCTGTTCATTAATCGCTGTTTCAAGCTCATGTGGATGCATTGTTCAGGATTAGGCAGAAAACTGCTATTCCCATGAATGTTTAGGCTTTGAGTGGATTGCTGTTAGCAGAATTTTGTCATGAATTTTAAACTAAAACCAGCTTTGTTCGGTTTGGAATTTTGATATTTTGGCATGGAATACAGGAAGTAGCGAGAAGGGAGCATTGTTATGTTGTACAAGCTTCAACAATTTTTTGTTCTTCTCTAATCACTTGAGACATATTCTACCCTCATATCATGTGGTCTGTTTTTCCTCAGACTGGACACTTGTCTCCGTGGTTTGTGGATGGAGATAAAGAATGTGAAGTAGCTGCAAATCCCTTCAGGTTATGCTTGAATGGCTTATACGACGTGTAAAGCAAGCACAGGAGGTGTGCTGTGCTCTGCTGTATGTAAGAGTAATTTGGAAAGCAAAAAAGTCATCCCAATTTAGACACATTCCACTGAAATTTATGCAAAAGAGCTCGTCAAGAAAGACAGTTCCCTACGGTAGAACTAAGAGTGTTTAATTCTGTGGTTTCCATGTGTTCAGGATATCCCAGGCACGGTTGCCCGATGTGTACTGCGCCGTTACCTCCACCAGAGCTTGCCCAGCTCACCGGACGTGCTGCAGGACATTGTGCTCCCAGTGGCAATTGAATGATGGCTCACAGCAGCTTGTTCGCTGTTTCTTTTGATGAAGTAGCCATGATTTTCTGTGTCATGCAGCCACAAAGAAACCCCTACAGCATCCTCTTTAAATTAATTTTTGTGATTTGTGCCAAAGCATAATGTCTTTTTATGTGTCACTTTTAGTGTGGTGACTATCACTGGACTAACTGGCTGGTGCTAATAATTCCTCTATGTGGCCTGAGGGTTTTTCAGCCTTGCCTTTGGGATTTCACTTGCCAGTCCCTCATGGTGCCAGCTGCATGCCAGTGAGCACTGTGGTGTAAAGCTCCATTTTTGGCTTCCAATGTGAATTTTTTTGAGGAATCTTTAAAGATAGGGTGGCTGAGGGGTTCACTTAGTAGATTTTATGTTTTAAAACACCAAGACCAAAACTGTTCTCATGCAACGGTGCATATACTCTGCTCTCCTGAAATCCTGTTGTGAGCAAATGAGATGTAAGAAAAGAGCAAGACCCTAGAGCATGAGAACTACATCGGACTTCTATTACTCACCAAAGAAATACTTTTAGGAGTTGTGAACCATAGCATTTATTTCACTTGAACATGGAATGAAATACCCCAATGCTTCCATGTTCACAGAAAAAATGTCTTTCTATTCTGTCCCTGCTAGAGACAACTTGTAGATAGTGTTGATTTAATATATTGTGGTCTAGGTTTTTGTTATATAGCTTAGAAGTAAAGGCTGTATTAAAGGACAATGGCTATGAAAGAACATCAGAAGAGACCATGAATTTCTGCTGCAAAATGTGGTATGCTTAGTGATGACTCTTAATTTCAAATATTTTGGTATATAAAGAAGTGCAAAATAATCACAGCAAGACTTGAGGCCATAAGGAGAAATTATATCCTTAACTGGTGTAGGGAAAGCTGTACAAAGTGCTTTCTGTTTCTTCAATAACATAAGAGGTAAAAAAGAAAAATAGAGCTATTTTCAGAATTTATAAATCCAGCTATTAGATGAACAAGTACTCTACCTTTCTCATTAGGTGTTTGGAGGTTATAAATGAAAGAAAGCTTGAAAGATACTGCTACTTTTACTTGAAGAAATGTGCTAAATGCACTGAAGTCCAAGACAAATCATAGAAAACTGTTTTAGAGAGATGTACAATTATTACATATTATTTTAAAAGTTGATTGTTAATTTGCCTTCTTGATTTATACATAAGTTATGAATTTTTCAGGGTTTTTTTTCTTATCACAAATAATCACTCTGTCAAAGACACTTTAGTATTGACAAACCCTTTATTAAAGATGCCTACACTTGGCCTTAGTACTGCTTACTCTTACTGTCTAAAATGCAGAGGGGGAAAAAGAAAAGTTATTTCAAGATCTATCTTCATTTTTATTCCTGGACATAGCGTTAAAAAAATCCTCAGTGCCTCGAGGGAATTCAAACAATTTTGACCTATCCTCAAAATGAGCATGTAGATTTTCTGGATACAATAAAGGAAATTTCATATTCAGTTGAATCAGCCCCTTGCATATTAGGTTAAAGTCCCATCTCTTCAAAGCAGGAGATAATTTTTTTTTCTGTCTATCATGCAATATTGCTGTGTTTGGAAAGCTGCATGGTCTGCATTCTGTCCAGGGAAAAGGGAAATAAAGTATAGACCAAAGAGCTAATTTGCTGCATATGCTTGATAATGTGGAGAATTATGAGCAGTTTCTGTTTTTCTTTTATCCCAAATGTACGAGAAAATGTGTTGTAACTGAACAAGCAGCGCTGTTTTCTCTTCTTGCATGGAACCTTCAAAGTGTAATAACATCTTTCTTGATCTAGAGTTTAGAAGCCTTGAAACCATTTCTGTAGCATTTTGAAATGTAACAGTTAGACATATCTTTAGATTTTTACAGATATTTAAAATCATCTTCATTCAAACAGAAGTGTCACTTACTTAAAATGAGTTTCTACTTTGTCCATGATTAAGGACTTCAAAATCTGTCTGAATTGGTGTTTTCTTCTCTTGGAAACTTTTTATTTCTGTCATCATAATCTCTAAAAGACTGCTTTTCTTATTCATCCAACACCACCAGCTTATCTATGACTCTTGTTTAGAGCTTTGGCTTTGGAGTATTATTTCCCATAATGGAACCTTGCACAAATTTATCTGCCTTATACTGGATGTAAACACCACTGTCATTTTACCATAGTCATATAATTTTAGAAATATTTATTGGTCAGTCAAATATTTCAAACTTATAGCTGCTGTTTTCCTACTTAATTTGGTCTGCTTCTATAGTATTTTTTAAGTGGAGTTTCATTAATCTTTCAGCAACCCTGTCTGAAATACTTGGACATTTTCCATTTATTCTCTGTTTTCCTCTTTCTTTCCTTGACATTACTGAAGTGATGAATGCCAGCTCCACATCTTAGCAAACTCCTAGCAGAAAATAAAACCATAAAATGGAAGCATTTCATTCCGCTGGAAAACAACTCCAGTAAGATAAACAGGTGTGAGCACAAAGCACATTCACCTGCAGATGTGCATTTCAATGCCTTTCTCCAGACCTGATTTAGGTAGCTGGGTTGCAGTCAAGTGCTCTTCTTCAGCTGGGTTTTTATTTGTGTCCTCATGTTTCTGATATTTTAAATCTATGTAATCTGATCTCACTGGAGATTATTCTTTTAAATGGAGTAGCTACCTTAAACATGCTACATATAAACAGCTGTGATTTGTTGTTCAGGGGTTCTCCCCATGGCTCCTACAAACTGAAGAAACATTACTTGCACCATAAGTCATAGTGAAATTCAGCACTCTTAGACCTTGGTGTTGCTGAAGCAAATAAAGCAAAAGCAAAATAATGTTGCAATACCTTTTAATCCTATGTTATCCTGTAGTAAATGTGGGTTGGTTTTTAGCTGTGTTTTAAGGAGCAGATGTCTATTTACATAATGTTAAGATTTAGTTAGGGTTTGAGAAAGGAAAATTACACCTCAATTTGACAATATGATTAATATATCTGTAAAGACTTAGATAAAACAATCCAAGCCAACTTATGATTTACACCTTATTTGTAACAAATTCTTTGTACCTGAAGCAGTATTGTGAATGAAAAACAGTATAGCTAATTTTCAGAGGAGTACATGGAGGTGCACCTCATCGATAGCAAAATATTCCCCTAGCATCCTCAGGAACTAAGATCATCTTGTTATAGATTTTATTCTCTCACTAGCTAATTTATATGCTGTTTCGCTCCTGTCCATATGTTAGCTCAGAACTGGAGGTGACAGCACCCCACACAGCCAGCACAAGTTTACCATTTCAGCCTGAAACCAAATTTCAGTGACTCGCTCTTTCCAAATCCCACCCAAAGAACTGCTGTTATTTCCATGTCTTCATGACAAATTTCCTTGCATGTAATTCTCTTTTTCCTATACCACAGTGCAACTACAGCAGTTTTTAATTTGTAATTGTATTTGTTGTCTGTGCCGTGCACCTTTCCTCTGCAGCAGGACTCAGTCAGAAAAAGTTCGGTTTCCAAGTTCCAGAGGTGTGAGGAAAAGGGACACTGAGAGGCACAGGACAGCAAAGAGCACATGCGCTGTTTTGCACAGGAAATCCTGATACTTCTCTCTGCCAAACTTGTGTCCTTTATAAAAACAAATTTGATGTGAGACCATTGTGACATTTACCTCATTTGTCTAAAAATAATTGAAGTCTCCCAGTCCTGCTATGATTTCTGCCCTTGCAGTTTAATCTGCCTTAGCATTTCACAGTCTTTTGCACCTGGTCAAGTTGTCACTATTATAGGTCTAATACTAATCTTCTTTCTATTTAAGTTTGGAATTTGAATCCTTGATATGGGTAACTTATTTACTAAGCTTTCTTTAACATAGGGCATTTCTCCAGCAGTGATTTACTGTCTTATTTCTGTATAAGGTTAGTTAATACCACGGATTTCAGCTTACTAGTTTCCTTATACCATGTTTCTGAGGCACCTATTGTGCCAACGCCCTAATTTAAAACCTGGTATTCCTAATCACACTTCTCTCTTATTTTTATTTCCTGCATTTCTGTAGAAACACACACACAAAGAATATTAACTTACCTAAGCCCTACCTGCATAACACAAAGAAGCACAATTTTTTGTGAGGAAGGTTGGGGGTTTTTTTTAGCATAGAGGTTAAACCTAGAATTTAACTAAAGTCTTTGCAGCTGAAGTATTCTGT
Organism: Pardalotus punctatus; assembly: GCA_013400915.1. Lineage (NCBI taxonomy): Eukaryota > Metazoa > Chordata > Aves > Passeriformes > Pardalotidae > Pardalotus > Pardalotus punctatus. The sequence goes on from VZTX01016881.1 coordinate 803,345, forward strand.
AATGTTTTTGTTTGCTCTTTGTCTGATCACATTTAAGATTTCATGAAGGTAGGAGTGCAGAGGGCACCATGTGACAGGGACAATACATCCTCACCTGGTGGATGGCTGGTTGCAATATAACTGTTAACACCTAGTACAAACTTCAGCACTGATACTCCACTTCAACACTGCTTTAACTGGTCTTCCACAATAGGAAAATGAAATAAAATGAAAATTATATTGAGCCGTATCAGGAGAGCCAAGGGAAAAGTAAACACGTTCAGCAGTTTCACCACTGACCTGCTGTTTGCAGCAGCTCCGTTGCTTGCGCGCTTACAGCTCCCAGTGGTCAGACACGCTGCATGTTCACTTCGTATTTCTCTTTGGTTTATCATAAATAAACAAAAGCCTGACAGAGGAAGGTTTGTTAAAATAGAAGTAGTAAAACAAAGTCATATGGCAACAGTCTTACTAACAGTGTTTTAAATACACAAAGAAGAAAAATACCTACCCAGTAGAATAGGATGTTTGCTTTGTTTTGTCAGGTTATTCAATCCTACTCTGTTCCTACAACTACTGAAAAACATGTGTCCTCTGACAAGCAGAGAAAATATTTCCTAATTGATTACACTGGTTTTGAAGGAAAACTTTTTTTAAATTATTTTGATGTAGAAACAAAATATAGAAATAATTCTGGGTTCCAAATTAATGCTAACCTATCGTGAATATACAATCACTGTAATAACAAGAGGGCAATTAAACATGTACATGAGCACACTCTTTAATTTAAAAAGGTTTTGTCCTAAATGAAATTATCTTACTTCTACCATTTAAATTATAATCCAGATGCTTAGCTTTCATAGTTTGTTTACTGACTTTAAATGTCATGGATTTTCAGCATTATGGTGAATTTTTGCAATGGAAAGACTATTAAGTACGTTTTAGATACCAGTTAAAAAAAAATTTTTTTTCCCCCAAAGCAGCATTACTGAACCCTTTGTTTTCTAAATCTCTCATTCATTGAGAGATTTATACTTAAAGTAATTAGTCATATAAGAAGAGTACAATAACCTAGATGGATATCACTTTTAACTTAGTTTTGTATTTTAGGCACAGCTTCTAGTAAATTAGACTTTCAAACATACACCAGCCTTTCTTGATGTCAGTAAGACTATGCAAATGCAGAACTGTACCTAAATAAATTAATCTATGGATTTTTTTTTCCTGCTATACACTATTAGGCAGAATTCAATCAGAATGCAGTCAAAAGAACTGTAGATATTTCCATTTTGTCTGATAATTCTAGCTAATCTAGATACTGACTTAAATAATCAATATTGTACCTGACAGGTATGGAAAATTTTGAAGAATTAAAAAAAAACGATTCTGTGCATGGTAACACATGAGAAATCACCATAACTGTTTCCCCCAACAGTAGTCATCCTTTCTAATATACACAACTTTGGAAGGGTCTTAAGAATTTCTATATTGGATGTAAATGTCCATTCACGTAATAAAGGAAATTGATGCAGTGCTCCCAAACACGTATTGCATGGGTTTATTACATTGTCATCTGTGCTTCGTGGCTAAGAATGGTTTTTACATCTGTTCCTTCTATTGACATTACTGTATATTAAATTTTTCTCTTTGTCTCAGCTGATATTAATGGAAAGTCATGCCTTGGTTGAAATATTCTGAATGATCTACTGCTGCTCACATATATTAGCACTGCAGTAGTCGTCTCCTAAATCTTTAGCTTTTGTCTTCCAAATCACATTTCTGAAGATCAGGCTGCTTCAGTCTGATTATTTGAGCAGTTTACATTTCAGAGCTTGCTCTGCCCAATACCCACTGTGCATATAAAGATCAGGTTTCTATGCTTCAAAACAAAAAACAGTGAGTTCTACATAACATTATCATATGAGCTCTTCTTCCCAAATTATTTGATGTTTCGTATCCTGAATGACAAGCCTGTGATTAGCTCTGTATTATACAAGTGTAGCAGTGTCAGTTATGTGCTTACAGCAGGTAAGGGTACTTATCTGTAAGCATAGCTACATGCACAGACACGAGCTTCATTTCAAGCTCCTCTCTAAAAATATTGAATTATTATTTCAACAGAACAGTGTTTCAGTTTTAATGAGGTCACCTGCAATATCACATTTCATTACTGTATTCCTATACATGGAATAAGCTGCTCCTTCACCTTTTTTTATTCTTGCTTTTTTATCATTAGCATTCTTATCTCTTTGGGGACTGTGGTATATATTTAGTAAGACAATAATGATGCCTCTGTGTCCATGTTCTTTTAAAATGCTTATCTTTGTCATATTTAAGAACCTTCTATAACAATAATTAGTGTTTCTGTCATGCTTACTCTATCATCTTCACACCAGGAATGTAGGCACATTTGGAAGCATCTTTGGTAGCTCATGCAGAAAAATGTGGGACAAAGCATCACTGAATTTTACCTTTCACTTGTAAGAGGTGTTGATGAGGCTTCACTGATGTGGCGACCTCTGGTTCTCACAAGCATTCTGTTTAGGATACCTTGGAGAAAGCTCTGTCTAAAACACAAGTGAGATTTGTTGGTATTGTCCAAAGTCCTACGCTGAAAAAAAAGACAAAAACAAAAACCAAACAAAATAATTGCCAGCAGGATGAAGCTTGTAGGTTGCTTTTTTAATTCCTTTAATTTTAGACCTTGAGGGAAGAAGTAGATTCTAAAATATTTTAAAATAAAAACAAGCAAACAACACCCCTCTCTAGATCCCCTCCCCCCTAAAACAAAACCAAAAAAACCCCAAACAAATAAAACAAAAACAAACAAACAAGGAAATAAAAATAACCCCCAAGGTACAGGAAAAACCTTTTGTGTTTGCAATAGTCTGCCATAAACAAGACTGTACTATTTGTGGTTTCCCAATAGCAGAAAACTCTTAACATTTTTTGCTATACTTTGGCACACAAGTAAGAAAGATTGTGTAACCAAGATCATGTCTTTGTCCACCAGAAACAGAATCTTCTGGCCAAGGCAAGATAGCAAAATTACCACCCATATTCACAATGCAATGTGAAATGTTGGCAGTATTCTGTGATCAGGACATCCAAATGAACAAAATAATCTGCAGCTAGGGGACTCTTTCAACAGTACAACTCATTAAATTCTTCCAGAGTTGACTCATCCCAAAACCCGTTCCATTTAGGGGCTCCTACCCCTCCCAGTTTTGGATGCTTAAGGTATCCTTAATTGTCATCATTGTTAGCACCATAAAATAGCGCACAGGTTGAGTTCATTTTGAGCTGTTCAGAATTTAACATCCGGCTGTGATGGTGCAGGTCAAGACCTGGATCTCCTGACACGTGTTCTGTGTGTAGTGAAAGGTTTGCAATTTTGAGAAAAGAAAATGCTGCCTAAAGGAATACAGATTTCAGGAAAGGTTTTCACAAGCCTCCAACTGACTTGAGTGCTCAAGAATTGCTTTAAAGCACGATTTACCTGCCTGTCAGTATATGCACGTGAATGGGAGGGGTGGTTCCTGACCAACATTTTAAATACCATTTCTGACCTCTGTGTGTAATTTAACGGCCATAGTAAATGTAGCCAAAAATACTTTAAGGAAGGGTAGATATTTGTAATGATGTAGAGATTTTATTCTTACAGAAATAAGGTTCTGTTTTGGTTCTGTCACATTTTTTTATGTTTTCTATAAAAGTGATCCTTTTCATATATGTAGTACTCACATTGTGATGTCTGCAAAATACTGACATTTGCCTAATCTAAACTGCTTCATTTGCAGTCTCAGCTGAAAAAAAAAAAGTTTCAGGGTATGACAAGTGATCTATCTTAATAATTATCTCTTCAGTATGCCTTATGGTGAATAATCAGCTTGTTTCAATTTACCCTGTAAAATATACACAACAGTTTTATAGAGAACTTGGCTCAGAATCAGCTCTGAAAATGACCCTTCAAATGTAGTTGCCTCACACAGTGAAACTGTTCCTCAGAAGAAAACTGAAATAAGTTATAATTGTTCATTTCACATTTTTAAACCTGTCTGCCCAGAGGGGACACACAGCTGTGGTGAACATGAAAATATAGATGCATATGTGAGTGATTTAGGATTAACAAATTCATGTAGAGTAGATTAATTGACAAATGATTGGATGTTGTCTTTAAGACCCAAGCAATTGAATGGGGAGCAGGTAAACCTCAAACATCTGCAAAGGCAATCTTTTTAAATCCTTTTTTATATTTTTATCAGTTTAGATAGCCAAAATGCACTTAATCTCACCAATTCTTGTACAAAATAAATTCATTTCTATTCAGCTCTGAAATTTTTTATGTTTTCCTATTGAAATTCAGGTCTTCATGCATTTTGACCTTTTCAAGAAAGCCAGCTTCATTGTGAATTGTGAGTGCTTTAGGAAGGTAAACACATTCAGTACTTGTTATTCAATGAGTTTGGATTTAGAAAGTCATTGTCAATAGGTTAATCCTTTTGTACAGACAGTCTCTTTGGCTAAGAGGCATCTTAAACAAATAGAGGTTTTACCAAAATGCTAATTTTTCAGTCTTCCTGTCAACTGTCAAAGAACAAACCTCAGTGGAGGTCTTAAAATTGGTTATTTCTAGTTTATATTCACTTCATGTCAGCACGGTTTGAAAAAGAACTTCTGTATACAGAAGTCTAGTCACAGGCTATTTGTTACTCTGCTCAAGAAATCATTAAAACCTAGGATTTTCTTGGAGTGTTTTATGGGGATGAGGGAAGGGATAAGTTTATCTGGGTTCAACAAATATTTATAAATACCATGAATAAAAAGGATGCTAAAATCAGCAGCAGATTGGGTAGGCACTTAAAAAGAAAAGAACGTATTCCCGATCTGATTAAAAGTCAAGTGTCTCTTGAACTGCATATCACAGTATTTGCCAAGTGGATATATTTTAGACTATTGGTTAAAATGTGAATGTAGAAATTAGGGATTCTGAGAGAGAATTGCAATAAAACAGCTCCTTGCAAGAATTATGTGGGCAGAAGTTCAGCAATAAATAAGGTGAGGCTGCATGTACAGCTTCTATTTCACCAGTTATTGTAAGTCCTTTCATTGCTTCACAGGCTTCCTACAGGTCGGTAGGAGCAGTATTTCTGTTTATTTCTACTTCAGAAATGACAGACAACAGGACTGCAAAGGAAAATGTCCAAACACACAAGCAAACATCAAGAGAGCCCTCCTGAAATACAAGTGCCAGAAATTGTTTGAAGTTCTCTGGATTAACAATTCACTGAAACACGACCTGAGCTCATGAGTCAGAGCCACAGGAAACCAAATTTACAGTGAAGATTCTCTTCATGATTCTTCACCATGAGCTGTATCTAGATGATGCCCCCTACATGCCCCTAAATGTGAACATTTTCTGTTCACTTTTAGGGGAACATCCTGAAATTTCCAACACTCCATATATACTTTTCCTCTTTTCCAGTGAGGACATCCATTTTGTCCAGAAAATGAATGAGTCAGTAGGGACCTTCCAGATTTCCTTACATGAAAACAGGGTTTTTTTCACATTGAGTTCTTAGCTAATCCTTGGTTTTGTATTAAACATCCTATTTTAATCAGTGTACTTCAACAGCCAAACAGAACTGTCTCCTTAAAAATCTGCAGTATTTATAAATTGTTTCTAAATTAATAATGTGTTCATCATAAAATATGCATTTATTGTGAATTTTATGACTAACAGTGCTTCATTAAGATACAGAAGGTATTAGAATGATACATATTATCTGATCAACAAAATAACGAGCATGTCCTCAACTACTTCAGTGAAGTCCCACGGGTTGAATGCCAACTGGAAAAAAGTCAGGTGACATTTGCTGCAGATATGATCTATTGCTTTGTCTTCTATCAGTCTTCATGATTTATGTTTTTCTGGAGCTGTGCTTGCCAGGCTGACATTTATATATCATTTTTTAATATACTTGATATTCACATGCACATTTAATTTTTTATTAAATAGTCAGGACTTCATAGAGTATGGCTGGCTGAATGCTAAATGATTGACTAATTTGAGGGATAATTATGTGGATTCAGCTGGAACCAGCATGTACCTGTTCAAAAGTCAAAGTGCATTCCTGAAACTGCATTGCAGAGTTTGGGCCCAATTAATGAGAATGGTCAAGAAGGTGCCAATGCTTCTGGGAGTAAAAATAGGCTTCATTTTGGGTCTAAAAATATTTTTGCATACCACTAGATAGAATTTAAAGATGGTATCTGGGCATGCTTTGTTTTTCCAAAGACCTCTATATAGGTCTTTGAGATATAAAGCATAGATAAAATGTCAAATAGCATAGATTGACAGCTGGTTGTTCCATTATGTCAGGGAATATAGTTTAAAAAAAATACAAAAACAAAAAACAAAAAACCCAAACTTTTGAGAACTGGTCTCTAAGCAGTTCAAATTAATGTGCAATGTTTCTCTTTTATAAAGTCTGGAAAAATACTGAGCTTCTGTCAGAATAGAATACAGTAAATAATTTTATTAGTTCCACAACCACTGGCCTTCTGTTCCACTATTTTGTTGTGAATTTATTTAACAGGTTTGTCTGGAGAGTAATTATTGCAAATACACTAGTGGCTTCGTTCAGTAAAGCTGAAGGATGTACTGATTCTATTCTTTCTGTTCTGTCTGCCTCTGAAACTGTGTATTTGATAATTTTCCTATTCTTTCAGATTTCCAAACCATGCAGGAAATAACACAAGAAAAAAGCAGGTGAAACCCACAGCTGACACACACAATTCTGGTGTAACTTTTAGCTTGCTTCCCTTGACTGAGAAGATGAGGGAAGGATAAGCAGGATTTTTTGTCCTGCTGGAATCCCACATTATCACATGAAACTTGTTCCATACACAAGTCAGATTTAGCCAACTGCAACACTTATAAATTTATAGTGAAATAACAAAATCTACAAAATAGAAAAAAATACTCTAAAAATTCTGAAACACCCTGGTTAAAATCCCATCCCTATCCAAAGTTCTGCTTGCTGCATGACTACATTCACAGAACTAAGCTATGATCTAATTTGTTTTGGTCACAATGAAAACGTGACAGTAGGAACATCAGCCCCAGGCTGTTTCACAAAGTACTTGAGGTTCCTGGTACGTTCAGAGTTTCTCTCACTACATCTTCACAGCTCCTGTTATCTAATACAAGTTGCATATGTCTACCCACACTGTTGATAAGTATCCTGAAAGTATTGGAATCATACCAAGAACTTAAAATAATCTCAAGATAGCAAATGAAAAATTATTCTTTAAAGTTAAGCTTTCATGATTCACTTTCACTGTGTAGCTTTTGATCTTCCTCAGGTAGGCACCATATGTCATAGGCAGAATATATTTGAGGCTGGAATATTTTTACAGGTATTCCTGTTGATCTGTGAAAGGATAGATTTAGAAATGCTTCAGAAATACAAGGAATCAAGCTGAGAAATATTTTCATTTCTACATTTCAAAATTATATGGGGATACAAGAAGGCCTTCTAACTTGACATTTAAGGTAATTAGGATATCGGGAAAACTTACTAGATTTAAACTTGGACCCAGAAAAATTTTGATTTTTAGTCAATTTTTAAAGGCTTTGTCTGGCCAATTTTAGGACCTGTCAATTCTAGAAGGCACAGAAACTATTTCCCATGTGGGATTTGTCCTCTGTGCTCTTTGAGGAAAAGGAATCCTTTTTGTCTGACAGTTGTATTAATAGATGCCAATGTACTTTATGGCAGTATTTAATGCAATATATTGTGTCTTTGGATTTTGAAGAACAGCATAGAAACAATATGTGCAGCAAAAGGCAGCTGACCTAAACAGGGTACCCAACAGAGAATTCCAGACTGGAAAAAGCCTTTTTGTCATATTCTGTGAGAGATGCATTCCTCTGTAAAATTGTTCAATAGTTTTTAAACTTACTTTACCTTATTTTTTGTTTAACTATTTTAACTGAATAAATCTGCCATGAATCACCTGACAGCAATACAAGGACACTCACTTTATATCTTTGATAAGGTATAAACCTCTGCCCAACACATAATTATACATTGTGTTTTTAAAATGTCAGTTATATAAAAATAAAAATAAATACCAGGCAATTTTACAATTAAGTCTTTCATTAAAGACACAGTATGACAACATAATCAGCTTTTCATTTAATGGTTTGAAAAGTCATCATAGACTAATTAATATGCTACAGTAATAACCACACTGCTTGCATTCTTGTTCTTTCCCTGTGCTTTCCAATCTTTTTTTTCAGTTAGCGATCTCAAAATACTGCCATATGCAGATTTCTGCATATGATACTATTTTGCATATGCCATATCATGCATATGCCATAAATCATATGCCAGCTTTGTAGAATTACTTAACTCTTAGCAGTGAATTTCAGTGAAGTTCTAAAGGTAGTTTGAGAACATTTGGGTTAAAGCCAAACATCTGCATTATTATGTCTAATATTTTATCTTAGGACATGCTGTGTTCAGCCTGTTCAAATAAGGATACACTGGTTGGCCTTTATTCTCCATGTCCTGAAAAAGCAGAATAGACTGAAGTAGAAGACTGAAGCTTCTTTCACGTGGTTAAGGTTCAGCTAGGAAAGAGTAATTAAAACAGTTGAAAAGCGTTTTCATGATGATCTAAGTCCTGAAGCGAAACTTGATATCCTTCATTTTAGCAGTGAATTCAAGCATTTCATGACCCCTGCAGGGGGAACCACATTTGAAACAAAAAAATTTGCTCTCTCCTTAACTACCTTTGCAGACCCATGTGCACCTCCTGGATGGACAGGAAAGAAGAAGAGCAGGGTCTGCAGCTCACGGGGGAGCTGGGGTGTGTAACGCCCACACTCGCCGTGGTGCGGAGCCGCTTCTCCTGGGCACGATGCTCTGTGAGAGGGTGGAGCGATGGCAGTCGGTAGCACCACACTGCTGAGTGCGTGCTCAAGTTTTGATGGCATTGATACTGCATGACTGAATGAGAAAAGTGACATTTAATTCACCTGCACCTGAGAAGCTGAAATATTTAACCCCTTGGAGTTCTTGTCAGAGATGCTCTTAGCTTGCTAAGAAGTGGTGAAAATATTTGCAGTCTTTCCCCCGTCGTCTTTGGCTCTTTAGCGTAAGAGATCTTTTAACTATAAATGAATAAATTTTGTTTTATGAAACTCAATATTTTAGAAAGTTGAATGGTAAACAGCATCATCATAACGAATTTTGTTACTGATTTATGAGAGCAAGGCAGTATTCAGTTGGCAAGGGGCTAATGCTGTAGAGATTAAATCAATCTTCATTATAGTTGCAAGGAAAAATGCTATAACAATAATAAATCTGAATGTCCATGAGAGATATTTACTATGTAAATGTTTACTAAATCAAGATGGAAATAAACCCAAAAAGGTGGAGGATAGCTCCAGTGAAACCTGATGTTTTATACAGGTAATTACTGGTCATTACTGTGGCACTATTTTATAGTGTATTTCCTTGGAGAAAATGGGAAAGCAAAAGATTTTTAGAGCTTGATTTTCTGCAGAAGCCCTGTTGAATATTCTGACGAAGGATCCGTGAATATTTGTTCAGTCAGGAGAGTTTCTGAATAGATATTTTGCAAGATTCAGTTCTCTGAGCTTTCTAGGAGCTAATCACTTTGAGAGGGCAAGACAGGGCATCGTGAAAGAACTAGATTGTCCATCAGCATTTTCAAAAGTGCTAAGAGGCCTCTAGAGAGACGACATTTGGCTTCTTAAAATGCAGTTCATGTGTTATCACCAATCTGGTGACATACATGCCCCCAGGAAGATTAACAAGGTTTGCCAGATATGCTGCAAGGTAAAAATATACTGTCAGAACTTAACCAGGCTCGGAATGATGTCAAGTGCAGATGTGCTCTTGAAGGAGCCTTCTTAAAATCAGTCACAGTTAATTTGATATTCTTAACTTGTTTCTGATATCTGTGCTGAGAGGCATGTCAGTATTTCACCCTGCAGCATTTTCAAGGTGATTTGGACTGTTAAAAAGATGAAGCATAAGAGAGGTGCTTAATTATAGGTAAGTGTGTGAACAAAGTGTGATATAAAGTAATAGAGTTAATAAAAGGATGGTGACTAACACAATAATAATAGCAATACGAGTTTGTGATCCATATCCAGTAGACTTCAGATATGGTTGATAAAGATCCTAAATTAGTTTTCTAATTAATTGTTTGGAAACAAAATATTTTCATTTCACTTTCCCTACTACTTTTGCTTGATTGCCACACTTTCATTTCGATTCCATGTTTCTACTTTTCTGCTCTAATTTGTCTTTGCAATAATTGCTTCTGCTTCTTTTCATTTTGTTTCTGTTCTGTAATTCCACATTGCAGCTGGTCTTCAGCACCACACTCAGTGTATCCACTCGCATAACAAATGCCACCAATCCCTAGCGTTGTCAGTCATTAGGCAGTGTTTTTAACTGGATATCAGCTTCTCAAATTATTCTCACACCATCTGCTTGTTGAATATTTTTCATATTTCATGTTTTTGGTTTTGTTCAGTTATCTTTTAAACTGAGACATTCTGCAAAAGTGACATTATTCTCTTGCTCTGATATTATCAGAGTTATTTTTCCCTACCTGTTAGTTTAGTTTCTTAAGTAGTCCACAAGCACTGATGCTGTAATTGTTGGTCTGGCAAAGCAGACTCTATCTGCTGTCTCATTTCAGAAGACAAAATTAATTTGTTTTACATGGAAGGACCAAGCAATTTTTGCAGGTCTAAAAATGTACTGGTTTTGCATCACATCTGCAGATTTTAACAAAACTCTTGCCCTACCTGTAGGTGATGTGGAGGTGTCACTAGATTTCCTTAACTCACACTTTCTTGTATTGTTACTGGTAATTCTGAGATGCAAAAATGACCTCCTAGTTTCTCTAACTATTTAAAATCATTTCATCTCTGTAACAAATCCCCCTACATCATCCCTTCACCACATTCTCTCAGTATCCACAGAAGTTTTGAAGAGGAACCCCAGGGTAACTCACAGCACCTGTACTGATGGTATTTCTACCACAGAATGCATCCACACACGGTCAGAAAGGAGCCTAGAGGTGCCACAGAGACACTGCAACTCCCACATGATTTTTTAAATTGCAGGGTCTCCAGTGGTGGTGGGGTGGTGTTGAGAAGTTGTCAATTGGTTTTCCATGGATCAATAACCATAGAATCGTTAAGATTAGAAAAACCTTCTAAGATCACTGAGTCCAACCATTAATTTTGTTGAGTTGAAGAATAACAGCGTGTTGCTTGTTAGCAGAACTTTGTATTATTTTCAGTTATTTCTGTATTTGTAATTTGTGCCCACTAATGCTTCAAATAAGATAAATACTTCCAGGTGCTGGGAAAAAAAATAACCCAACTAGTCTACCCTCTGTCAGCCATGAAAATTGTGGCGTGGTTAGATATAAGCATACATGACTACCAGCCTGCCTGGGCTGTGCTGGTTTTGGGCTGTCTACATCTTTGTGTAATGCTATGCCAGAAGTAATTTTTCATTCTCTCCTCAGTGTCTCTGTTCTCTCTTACACACACTCATCTCTTGGCTTGGTTAGCACATCAGTGAAACTGGCTGTCCCTGCTCGACATGGAAATACTTAGTGCTCTGTAGATTGGGTGGAATCGCAGAAATTAAGGTAGTTCTGCCGGGTCTTGGTTGAGCAGTTACTTTGTGATCTAATGTTTTCTCCCCACAGAGGGACATAACTGCAAGTTTCCTATGCAAGTTCCAGCAGTCGGGATTCATTTTGCACAGATGCTTCCTTGTAACGGATCATAAACTTTTTAAATTTCTATGAATTCTCTTGTTAGTGAGCTCATGAACACAGAAAGCTTTATATGTCATACTACATGGAGCTCACAAAGATGGTTTCCTACTCTGAATTATCATTATTGTGAGCATCTTCATTTTCTCCATCTTATCTTTAGAAGGTGAAAGTCTATAAATGTTTTCAGCCATTGGAATACTTTTCCCCTATACAAAGAAACAAACTAAAAGAACACAAACATTATTAGGGATGATAACTTGGCTTCCCCAAATTTTCTGTGGTAGGGACATAGAAGGAGAAAGGGCCACAGGTCACCTCCTTCTGCTGTGGCTTGGGTAAGCTACACAGCCTTCGCACCATGGTTTTGAATGAAGTTGAGAGCTCCCAAATATACAAAAGTTTTAGATATAATCTCACTTTCCCAGGGAAAGGCTTTAATTTCTTACAGTAACAAACGTCATTAATCTCCTGCCTGCATAAACTTTCCTTGAACTGTGGGTCCAAGTTGCTTTTAAAAAGTGATACGGTGATATTGTGCCATGAGGAGGCTCCTCAGCTGGATGTGCAGCCAGAAGTCATTGAGCAGGTTAATTGCCTGTACTTACTTTTTAATGCAAAGATATAATGTTTAGGCAAAACACTTTTATACCATTTAATTCTTGACAAAGGTGATGGAGCTTTTAGTTTTCAAATGTACTTGGGTCATGAAACTTTATGGCCTAGCAAAATTAGAGTGCCACATCTAGTAATTGTCTTGTTTATTTTTATCTCTGAGAACTGTAAACATTTGAAATCTATGTAAATTATAAAATATTATAAAACCAAGAGCTTTAACTTTTTTTTACTTCTAGAGATACTCCAAACTCTAAAAACTCATTCCTCATTTCAAAATAAAAATAGGGTTGGTATCAATTGCCATTTCACTTGTTATTCCTGATATGTTGCTAAATTTGATTAAAGATTCAAGTTTGCTATTATTGCATTCTTCATTTCTTGAAAGGTATATTCCTGAGCTAACCTGAGCCCAGTTATGAGGTAATTCTTATGATAGGCATCCATTTTTATTCTTGAAAAGTGATTTGAAGTAAAGGTGATTTAGTGCTCCTCCCTGGCTGTTGTGATTTAAGCCCTGCCCCACCCAGCATTCACTCACTTCCCATGAGTAGGATGGGCAAGAGAATTGGAGGGTAAAAGTGAGGAGACTCATTTGTTGAGATAAAGACAGTTCAACAAGTAAAGCAGAAGTGACTCAAGCAAAGCAAACCAAGGAGTCCATTCCCCACTTCCCCAGGGCAGGCAGGTGCTGACCATCCCCAGGACAGCGGGGCTCCATCACGCGTACCAGTGAATTGGGAAGACAAACACCATCACTCCTGAAGTCTCCCCTTCCTTATTCTCCCCCAGATTTATTGCTGAGCATGAGGCCATATGGTCTGGGATACCCCTGGGTCAGTTGGGGTCAGCTGTCCTGGCTGTGTCCCCTCCCAGCTCCTTGTGCACCCCCAGCCTCTCTGCTGGGCTGGGTGAGGAGCAGAGAAGGCCTTGGCTCTGTTGTCCCAGTTCTGCTCTGCAGTAACAAAAGAATCTCTGACTTATTAACACAATTTTCATCAAAAATCCAAACCATCGCTCCATACCAGCTGCTGTGAAGCCAAAACCAGCACACGTTTGAAAAACAGTGGATGTAGTACTGGAGTTTTGAAAGACAGAAATGAGCTGAAATGCTGACCCGTCATTATTTTCTCAATGTAATTCTCTGTTGCTAATATGCTTAAGGAACTAAAATGTGGGATAATATACTTTGTTATGTTTTCTAGCATCAATTACTTGCTAACTTGCAGGGTAGTTTTCCCATAAGTCACTCAATATTGCTATGCTAATTCATCTGCCAAGTCAAGGGTTAAATACCAGTGTTCTTCAAATGGAATTAGATAAATTAGCTTAGCCAACTAAATGGCTGTGTGCTGGAAAGAGCAAGCTGAGATCTCCTTCCCTTTTTTAGTCACAGAACATTAGAAAATCAGGTGTTTTAGGAAAGCTGTTGGATATAAAAGGATGAGCCCTCAAATACTTGCATCTTGCATTTTCTTCAAAGAGTAATTTGCAAAGAGGCAATGTAAATTCAGAGTTTATCCTCTGTTTTGATTTGGTGACAGGTACCAGAAGCATCATGTCTAGAACAGTTCTGGTCTTTTAAGTGCCAGTATTTGGTGATGCTGCTTATACCAGCTGCATATGAGTTACAATACCCTGAAGGCTTTCAATTTATTTTAACTTTTTAATGAATTCTAAAAGCACTTTTATATATATACTTTTTTATATATATATAATTTTGTCATAACCAGTTTTCTTTGAATTATTATAGAACAAACAGCTAATGGCAGGTAAATTATTCAGAAGAAACTAAGTAGTACCAGAGAATTCAAAAAGACCTTTTGGCTTTCTTTGTTGTAAATTTGCAAAAGTAACACAACTGTGGGATCAGAAATGAAATTTGAATACTAATACATTATTTACTTTTCTGCTGTTTGATGAAAGTTTTTCTTTGTATTGCTCCCTAAGACTTTCTCGCAGCTAATAATTTCATTCAGAAATTAGTATTATAATTGTAATTAGTAAAAAAAAAAAAGAAAAAAAGGAAAAAGAGAGAGAGAAAAATGTGATGAAATATTTAGATCCAAAAGTTATAAAGTCAAGAACTAATTTTGACTAACAATTTTATTTTTCATTGAACATAGTGTTTTTTTCATTCTGTCAGTGCATTGTAGTGTAAACCATTGTCCATACTTCTGTACCTAGAAAGTATAGTATTAATTACTATTTTCTTAAGCAGGTGGTTTGCCTGATCCACACATTGCTCTACATCCACAGGATTCAGCTCCTAACAATGCTGGACTTACTAAATGAAAGATGTGTGTCTGTGTGGGAGCATGTGCATACACATTAGGAAATGTACACGTGTCCCCAAGCACATCTTTGGCTTTTTCCTTCAGAAGCGTAGCTAAAAAAGTAAAACCCAAGAGATTGCCTTAGACCCTAAAAGAGACAGCCCCAGACCTTCGTACGTGCCTTGGGGCTTGGAGTCATCTCCCCACTGCCAGCTGTTCCCAGGCCTGCCCAGGTGCTCACAGCTCTCGCACTGCCCCCTGCTAGAACTCCCTGGTTAACTGTGGTTTGGATGTTTGGCTTGTCTGCTTTACAAACAAAGGGAGATCGTGTGTACTACAGTAGTAGTAAGGGTAGGAACATCATGCAGAAAGAATCAGAATATCTAGTGAAAATCTAGTGGAGATTATTTTCCAATTCTTCCCTGTCCTTCTAGCATTTCCATTTAAAACTAAAACAAGGCTTCTGGAAGTTCTAAATTATTTGCTTTTACCAAACCCACATTTTTCAGCAACACCTGTCCCTTTCCCCTTCTTTCACCCCATTCTGGCCAGAGCATTAACATTCACAAGTTGCTGATCAGCTTCTGACCCCTGTGAATATCCCCACAGTCTTATATTCAGTCTTGCCCAGACCCCAAGAAAGTCCAACAGGTCAGGCTTTGCCTTATTCTTGAAGAAAACTTCAGGATGCTCCTTTTGGGTTGCAGAAGTCACTGCGAAGGCCAGGCTCTAACAGTGGAGCACAGCCTTACGGTCTCTGTGTCGGGTTTCTCTGCCCACACGGGATTTTTGAAGGCAGGGAGGTCTCCCTGTTCAGGCGTGCAGTGTGTTGTGACCTGAGCAGTTTTTGTTGAGCTGATGCTGCTCTAAAACCCAACTACACCTTTTAAGCTACAGCAGAGAAACAGCGTGAGTTGCCCTGAGCCCTCTCAGTGAGGTCACACTGCCTCCTAGGAGCTGAGCAAGAAAGGAAACTTCTGCCAAAAGATTTTTGCTGCAGGTGTGGTGACTGGAATTGAACGTTATGAATGTGTAAGTGAAGAGTATATGGCTTTCATGAAATGTAAAAGTGGTTTGAGTTGATAAGGTACTTTTTAATGGCTGGAGTGTTAACACTTTATTACCATTAGATCTTAGTTCTGTGCTGATAAAGCAAGGGGAGTTGCCAATAACCTGTATGCAATTAGTCTCCAATTGACTTTACAAGTGTGACAAGAGCATTTCTCACTATGCAGGTCTAACTTGCCTGGTTCGAAGGCAAGTGGATCTCACAGCTTTTGAGCTAAAATGCAAGAGCTCTAAGTAAATAGCTCCTTACCCCATCATCAGTCCAGGAAGAACAGTATCTCTCCTTGTAGCAGCGAGCAGATGAAGAAAAAATTCCTAACCCACAAAATGATATAGAATGTGTCGTTCTCCTGAATGCTCTTTTACAGTGTGATCAAGAGGCTTTCGTTTAGTGAATACATTTGCTCACTCAGTTTTGGAGAGTCGCCCTTCATTTATTCTTTCCCTTTGGAAGTACTTTCGAGTGCAAATTACTGCTATCAGAAGCCTTGAACTGAGAGGCTATTATTCTCCATGCTCAGATTAAATTAATTTTGAACAGTTTAATGCAGCATGTCCGAGCTGCAAGTCCAAGTGGTGTCAAATCTATTTCTCTGCTTTTTTAAGCTGCACCTTCAAGGGCAGTATGATTCATGGTAAATGTGTTCTTCTAATGTCTTTTGCTAAGCGTTATTATTTTCTTTCATTTGCAAGTCATGAGGATAAAATGTTAACTATTCTCCTCCTAAAATTATATAAAGAATGCACAATTTTATACCAGCCTTTTTTTTTTCCCAAGAAAATTATTATATTTGCTTGCTTTGCATGAAATAAAGGAAAAATAAAAAAATAGTCACAATGAAAGAAAGAAATTCTTTTTAAAAATGTCTAAAGGAGAAAAAGAAGGCAGCATAGGATTCTGTAATATCATCATTGCATTAGCAAGGAATTATCAAGGTCTCTGTAATAAAATTCAGGAGTTTTTAATGATTGGCTACACAACTCTTATTTTTGTTTTTGCCAAGGTGCAAAACCAAAGCGTGACATAAATCTGCTTTACTTTTCAAGCTGAAGCATTCAGCTCGCTCTCCACTGCTTCCTATCGTTAAGGTGTCATTGAAAGGTGATAATGAAGATTCCCCACAGGTTTCTGAACTCTAAATAGCCAAAGGAGTGGCAATCAGTTTTGTGCTGCGTGGAAGTTGGGAATTTGCGATGCTGAGAGATCCAGTGTGCTTTCTGTGAAAGGGTGCCTGAAGGCCAAATACATTTACAAGTCCAGATTTTCAAACCCATTCTCTAGCTCAGCAGTTGCCATTTCTGTTTCCCACTTTGCGCTCTTGGATATTATTGTATTCTGATATTTAGGTAGTTTCAGTACTGCCTGATGTATTGAATATCACAGTGACATATGGTGTCCCTATTTTAACTTCATCTTGTATGTCAAGTAATTGTTGTTACTTTCATGATCATATGTCTATTTGAAATTTGTATAAGACCACGATAAAGTATATTTGCATATTCAAAAATATCTGTTTGGCTACTGTGTATCTGCTCTACAAAATGGTGTATATACACAATTGGATTATAAACATAAGGGGGGTGTAACCATGTGACAACTAAAGTCACCTGTATGATAAGGACAAGTCATAGTGATATCTCCTGTAGTAAGGAAAACTGGAAATATGTAAATCTGCCTGCGAAAAAACAGCAGAGTGTCAAGGATGGATTTCTCTGAAAAATCCTGTTGAATTTTTATGGGCTGGAAGGCAACAACATTCACGTTGAGCAATTGAGGACTGAAATGTAACACAGAGGAAAATCTGTTCTGTAAATTATACAATATGAATTGCCAAGACGTGGTCCTACATTCATTGCTTAAGAAATTGTTATTTAACTGTTCTGTACAATTAAATATATTTACTTTTATGGATTACATCACCAGTGATACAATGCTTATGGGATGCATATTATTCTCACAAGCTCGTGATCCTATGGCTGTTGTTTTTTAGATGCCTATTGTGTGTCTTCAATAGCTTAGCCTATCAAGAGGTTTTTCTATTTTTTTTATAAAATTTCACTTCAGTAAGCTGGGTTTTGTCTGTTGAATAGTTGGGTTAAATAGTCTTCTGTATATTTTCATGTATAGCTTGGATATTTGCAGAGTTGTAGAATCCTTCAGGGGCAAAGATAAACCATGTAATAGGTAAGAATGCCCATCATCACCACAATTCAGTTATTTTAGCCACCACATATTTTGTTTATATGTTAGGATGAATAATATTTCCAAAATACCAAAATCATTCCTGACATCAGAAAATCTCTGACATAACTTCTTTGTTTTTATTTCACCTCTACTGCTATGGTGTTTCATTTATCTTAGAATTTCTTTGAACCTGGAGCACATCAGACAATCTTGTTCTGTTTGCAGCTTCAGATGCAAAGCGGAGTTCCTGGATATTTTGGCAGTATTGTGGAACTTTAATTGCTCAGACAAGGAAAGCTGTAAGGGCACCTTTGTGTTGCAAGTGCAGGGAAGAATGATGCGCACCATGCCAGGATCGGGGTTTGCTGCTTGTGATTTAACATTGTAATGAGAGAAGTGCTGCTGTCAGGAAGGTTAAGGCACGGCACAGCAAAGAGACAGAATGCCAGGCTTGGGAGAGAGAAACTGAGAATAAGACTGAGGCACCAATATCCTGGCAGGATCCCTAATATTCATAATTTTCAAGAACAACAGAAAAAGAAAATGAGGCCACGACATGAAAAATTACACCAGTGTTTATCACAGAGAGAGATGTCAGAGAAGCAGCAGAAACTGTGACATTGATGCAGCAAAATAAGATAATGGATAATGAGCATTGGATTCATCCTTATTGGAGTTACTGTGAGTGAAACAAAGTGTGAGAGAAGAGACGTTGGCTCAGATGTTTCTAAAGCAGTTTGAAGTAAAGTTACAGTCTTGCAGTCCTCAGCCAATTGACTTTTCAAACACCTAAGAGTTAGGAAAAAGTAAAGAAAAAATGAACAAATAAGTTTTAATAGGAAAGCTGTGTGTGAGAACGCTAAGATGGGAAATTTTTTGTTGGCTTCATCTATAAAATTGCTGTAATCTTTGAAATACTTTTATGTATTTTGTGGGAAATTTGCCTCGATTCATCTGGCAATGCCAGCTAAGACACCTTTGAAAGCCTTTTGCTGATGTGCAATCCAAAATCTTCAGTCTGGGGGACTTGCTATAGCAACTTTGATTAAAGGGGCTGGGGACTGATTTGCAATTGGGTAATTCTATCCCACTAATGCTGTCATCAGTTCAAAAAGAGAAGACTACCGAGCAGGTCCTGTGTATGAAAACACATCTAATTAATGTTCTTTGTGCACTACTGGCCTTTACTAACAGATGATCTTGATTTTCCCTTCCTATGTTCAATGCTGCTGTTAATCCATACTCTCCTGATGTAGATATTCCCTTTTAATAGCATCCAGAAACCCAGCATTTGTTAGAAAATCCCAGTAGAGTGGTAATTCTGATCCATCCAGGATGAGAGGATTTTGTATTCTGGCTAAATCCTGTCTGTCACTTTTTCTGTAGATTGTCAAAATACAGGAGAAATTAAGCCAAGTGTCTATTTCTGTCTTTACTCCTCTTGTGCTGCAAAAGAATTCTCAGTATCTCAAAAAATAAATCACTTTATTCTCCCTTTATAAAGATTAGATGTTATTTATTTGGACAGCTAATGCAAAGTCCAGAATGGGATCTTTCTAGAGTTTGTAAGTTAGTATTGATGAATGAGATTTCCTTTTCTCATACTGAGTCCAGAATATTCTGGCACGTCTTCTCAAATTTTTGAGAAAATATCTCAAATTATTTATATATTGTAAGCTCACTTTTTCTTCCCTTTTAAAAATATGACTGGGCAAAACCACTGCAGTCTAAAAGACATTGTAAACAGTTTGTGTTTCATTTCACAGAGGGTCTGGTCCAATTTCTGTTCACAGTCCCTCATGGAGACTGAAGTCCCTGGATTTTTGTCTTGAGACAAAATTTCCTTTAAATTTTCCTTTAAAAACAGAAATAAAACGCTCAGACTCACACTTCCTCATTTCCTTCCTGACATGTATTCTTGTGTACTTGTATTCTATGTATATTCTAAATATATATCTTGTATATTTGTATTCTAAATCTTACTACATTTTTGTTGTTTTGTCTTTCATGTAAAATTTAAGATTCCTATATATGACACATGGAGTGATATGAATACATTTATATCACACAACTTTTATTTATCATAGTGCTACCACAGATAGGGATTACTCTGCAACAGATAGTGGTAAAGATTTTTTAACAATTATTATGTTGCTCTCAGCTCACATCTTCACAAGAGAAATCTTTGAAAAAATTTAAGCATGTCCTTTCCTAGATGTAGAGGCACCTCTTAAAATATATTTAGATTTACTGATGGTACAGAGTTTTCTGCAGTCATTTATGTTACGTAGTTTGGATTTATGATTGCCCATAGGATTATGTAATTCACTCTAGTTCTCTGTTTTGAGAGAAACTCTTTTAATAAGAAGTGGTTTGGGATGGCTCCAAAAAACGCTCTCTGTGTTATTTTTTAAATTTCTGTTGTGTTTGATAAAAAGGAGATGAGATCATCTGGCACATGAATCTGTGCAGAGAGATTATGCACAGGTAGAGAAGGACTTTTTACTACTTTAAAAAGGGAAAGAGGAGAAGGTAAATTAATCTGAATAAAGAAACTGATTGTGGACACATGCACAGAAAAAAGAGTAAGTCTTAGAACCACATGCAGATTGTTAGCATTCCTCTACCCTTGGTAAAGGCACCTCAGCCTGATGATGACCGATGGGTTTGGTGTCATTTTGTGTGTCTAAAGAGTTAAATAACATGCAGTGTAGGTTTTCTTATTCCACCAGAAATTTTGAAATTCACTTTTTAAAAATCCTCTATCCAGCTGGAAACTTTCTGAGCATTTAAAAGAATGGAGGCTTTTTCTGATCACAACAGAACTGTATTTATTGCTCTGAAGTTTTTCCCTTCAGTAACTCCAAGACCTTTCCTCCAGTAACTCAGTCGTCTCATTTTTCAGGCCTTGCCTGGAAGCACAAAAGCAAATGTGCCCATAGCCTGTGATGAAATCTGGCTGTGGCAGGAGCCAGGAGCTGGGATCCATGTGTGGGATGGAGACAGGTTCACCTGCACGAATATCAGTGCAAAAGAGCCTTCAGACACCAACTGCAAGGAGTGTCTGCATCCCATGACATTGCATAATTCCTGTGCTGTTAATATGGTGTGAGTCTGATTTATAGCAGCAATTTTCATGGGGCATTTTTGAGCTCTGTGCCATTTTTAAAGGTTTGGTCTCTAGGAACAGCATAACGAAATCACTAATATGATCAGAAAATCTCTAACAAGATAAACAGAATTCTCATTCTTCTTCCTGTCGCTAGCAGTGCTGGAAATGATCTCATTGCCCTCCTCATCAACCTGCTCCTGTCTCACAGGGGGTGTGTTTGGCAGCTGCAGAAGCCATGTGCCAAGTCTCAGAGTGCATTTTTCATGTGTTAGTAAGTAGGTCTAGTGCTGACTGAGTGAGAGCCGAGACACTCAGTTATGTAAATCGTACGTGATTTGTGAGGAATTTAGTCACTGTGGCATGCTCGAGACCACAGTTTTTCACAAATCCCTCATAAGATCAACTTACAAGGTCATGTGAGAGCACTTAATCATGGAGAGAGATTGTTTCTGTTGCTAGCATTTGAGCAGAAGCACGAGAGCAGGTCTTTATAGCCACCAATGCCCCTTTTGCAGTTTACAGAAGGGCTGAGGCTTTGTTTAGCATGAGCTTGAACCCAAAATTTGTTTTGGTGCTCTGGCACAAATGCCAAGGAGGAAATGGCAATTTAAAGAAATAAATTTGAACAGCTTGATCCAGTACCAGCAGAAAGTGATAGGAGAAGCTTGGCTGAAAGTTAAAAATTCTTCCAGTCAGAAAAAAAAAATTTTCTGCTTTGTTAAAATTTTCTGAGAGAGAGGAAATCCTCCTGTCAATCTTTATTCTGGACTACCTGTACTTCTTATAAAATTTTGACTAGTTTTTAGATGATGTCAAGAGCAAGCAGGGGTGCTGGTGGGAAATGGTAGGGAGGCTTATTCCCAATTTGTAATATCCCATCCTGTTTCACACTTTTTTTTTTTTTCTGTGCTGACAGAGTGAATAGGAAATGGGAGACAAATTTGAAGGCAGACCTGTCTGAACATGACAGTCAGAAAAATGTACCTAGATACTACAAGAATGAACCCAAATTGACTCTTGTCACTTTTTATCAGCTTTGAAAAGGAAAGTAAATTAGAAACTTACCTTGCTGACTGTATTTTTAATATCTTCTTGAAAAAGGATCTGAGTCAACTTTGTCCCCCTTTTACAAACCTATTTTAGCTCCTAATTCTACATTCAAAGATAAGAATAAAATATGTTGTTTAAATAAGAAAAATTTTTTCAAAGTAGCAATTATATAATAAAAGCAGAATCTTAAAGCTAAAAAAGCCCCCTGTGCATAGAGGTTTATTTTTAAAACACTATGAATTGTTGTTGCTCATCAAGCAGCATTGAGAGTACATTGAACACCTACAAAAGATCAAAGAACTTCCATATTCTGTCGATTCTGCATTTTTAGCTTAACTACTACATCAAATAAATTATTCTTTGGCATTTATTTGAACGTGAAGTACAGTAATCAGGGCTCTAAAGCTAATCTGATTAAGTGGTTTATTTCACAAAAGCTGTCCTATCTCTTTTTCACTGAAGATTAGCCAAAAACTCAATGTTTCTTTCTCATAAATTTAAAATTCAAGAATGTTATCTAATAATTATATTACTGACAGACTGTACACTGCCCATCTTTAAAAATACTCAACACAGCAAAACCATACAAATGGTTTTCTTCTTCTGTTTGAAAGAAGCAGGATGATGGGACAGTTAAATTGCTGTAGAATTAGTAAAAGCCTAATCTTTTTCATGAGCAAATGTTGTAAAAAGCTGCAGGTATAGTAATTTCTTTCTATATTATTTTGGGGCTTATGCTGTGAGTATAAATGCTATGAAAATGCAAATGAATTGCTAGATTATTTAAAATATGCATAACATGCAGCTATTCTCTTAGAAGGAAATTTGTTTTCCTTTCTCATCACACATCTGGTTTGTTGTGCTGTACATATATTTGTTTAAGGTTAATATAAAACAGCCTTTAGATTTTGGACATCACATTCGTAAAACAAAAGTGTCTGCAGTTCTCAATTCATTGAAATTCCTCTTGGAAAATAGGAATTTGCCTGTGCTTTTCCAATATTCATAACATAACACCAGCATGGCAACACATTACAAAGAATATTTCACTGGTTTGGCTCCAAATGGAGATATATCTACTTTTATATTTCTTCCTGCTTCCTTTACCATGAGAAGTAGGAAGTCCAACCCTCTTACTTTGTTAACAAGTACTCATATGTTGCAGTCATTGTACATTATATGTCATAAAATATGGTTCCATTTTCCTCAGTATAATTTACTGCTTGTATTTGTCAACTCTGTGTAAATTAGGGCTTTTGGTTATGTAATCAATCCCTTTTTTAGTCTATTAATTTGTTCTGAATTAATTTTTTTAGGGTTTTTTCAGTTTTATAACTAGAAAGATATTTTTAAATCAGTATTATTTCTTTTATGTTTAGCTTTCATGTCTCAGGGGCTAATGTGGAAAATAATCAACAAAATCCTATGGCGTGTTTTGTGCAAAACCAGCAGATTATCATAATGATCCCTTTGGCCAGAAAAACTTTTGAATGCATTGCCTGGCCATCCTGAATGAGGAACTGTTCTTCTCTATCCAAAACTGAGCACATGCGCTCTCAGTGAAGTTGATGTCCTATTTTGTAGCAGATAATTTGATTCCATTATAGGGTTTAACAGAGTATTTCCTGCTCTGAATCAGGTTCCAGCTTTTTTTCCAGATGCAGACACAGAACGTGTTTTTCCTTTTCTGCTCTATCAGTGCTTTTCTTTTACAAGGGAGAAGGATTCTGTTTGCTCTCTGGGTTTGCCCATGTTGTGTCCTTAGGTGCTACTGAGGTCTCCAGCCCAAACAGCCCTGGAGTTTGGTTCCATTTTCTTATTCCATGGTTCTGAAGGATATTCCACCTGGAATAACTAGAATATCTACTTGCTGTGTGACTCGGAGAAAGTTAGGTGTCACACATATGACTTGTAACGGCAATTTATCTCATCCCCCTGCCTGCTCAGTGCTTTGTGGGAGAAGACTGGAAATGACTGTTTAGTATCACTCTCTCATGCACATTTAATTGATCCAGTGCTCACTGTTGGCCTAAAAGGGGTTAAAGATTGGAGCAGGACTGCCAGAGGCTTGACATATGAAAGATGAAATATTGGCACCCTATCCAGAATCTGGAAAATGAGGGAAATTAAAATATACCCAGTACAATTGAAAATAGCAAGAGAACTTGGTGGGAAATACTCATTTTACCCTGTGATGATGTTCACAGCCTGGAGTTCTGCCCCGTGCCACTGCTGAGGGCACAGGTTCCAAGGCCAGATCTGTCTGTCCCTGCAGGCAGCACCCAGCACTGGGCTGACACCCACATGACAGAACCCCCTTTACCTCCCACCCTGCTCACTGTGGAGGAAAATGCTTGAGCTGAAACCGAGAGCTTTAGTTACCCACTGGGAAATAATGAGGAGGCCAAGAAAGGTTTAAAGATAAGAAAAAGAGCCACATGTATCATCTTAGTCTGGCCATCACAGGGAGGTCCTGGTACCAACCCTCTCGGCCCCGCTGCCGAGCTTGTCAGGACTTTTATCATCTGCAGACGCTGCTCTCTGCCTTCCTTGGGGTCAATTGGTTCAGTGCCTTTCACATTTTTTGATCAAAGCTTCAGTGTGGAATCTTATCATACTTCAGTAATGTCGTAATGTGGAAAATGTACTTCAAAACTATTGGTGTGCTCTCCTGACTGTGAGTCCTGGCAGGTGCATCTGTCTGTGTCTGTTTGGGGAGGCTCATGCAAGATTTAGCTGCTAAGCAGCATTTGGGAACAGTATCACGGGCAGTCAGTGCACACAGGAATAGCCAGCTTCACAGTGCTCATGTATCTCACAGCTGGAATTTCTTTTTCAGGCTTTTTTTTATTTATTTATAGTAGTCTGTATTCTTCTGTCTTTTTATGTCTGTAGTAATGAGTAATTTCTGACAGCTGTCTTTTAGGGATGCTCCCTTTTGTCCTTGACCATGGATACTTCATGCAGGATAGGCAGGAATAACCTCTTCAAATAATTCAGAATACAAAAATTTGCAAGCAGAATGGTCATTCAGCTACCTGGCTATCTTTTCTTTGGCAGCAGGCTGCCACGTGCTGCACCAGAAAATAATTTGTTACAAACCTCATCTGGAAACAAGTTTATGCCCTGAAGTTCATCATTTTTGCAACATGTGTCCTTTGAAATGTTGCATTTGCTTTTTCCACTTACAGCTTCAGAGTGGTGTCTCTCTGTAAATCATCTTTGCTCATTTGAGTTCCAGGGTTTTTTAACAGCTCATGATTTTCATAGATTGAAGCCTTGACAACCTTGAATACTTTTTTTTAGTTCTTAAAATGGTTGGGGTCTTTGCAGTGATAGTTTCCTACAAGAGAGGGCAAGCTTTTACATTGAGTGTTTCTCTTTTGTGCCCATACGACTCAATGTGAGGAAGCTTTTCTTTATACCAACGTGTTTCAGGCTGTGAAGTATGGAAGGCCTAAGATATTTCATAATAGAAAATCCTTTAAGCATTTAAGCTATTTATTTAGAAAACTACACTTTTACTTTCAAAGAATTTACACTTTTTATTTTTTTTCCAAAAATCCACATGATTAAGCAGAGTCTTAAAAGTCACTTTTCCAGTTGGTGAAATTATCACTTGCTCTTCCTATTTTATTGCAACTCCACATTTGCAAGAGGAATATTGACCAGGAGAAAACTGAGAAGTTGATTGAACCCAGCTGAGTTTAATACTGGTGTATTAGGATTTATTGTCTGTTCATCTCTTGCCGTTGCTAAGGAGGGGCTCGGGGCACCATAGGTTAAAACTGGGAGGGATAAATCTGTGCTCTGCTCTCCAGAGCTTTGGTTGTCAAAATATTTTATAAATTATTTCTGTTAAATAAACAGAATGTGTGAAAACAACAGGAATTCCATACTGTTAGCAGACCCAGCATGGCAGATTTCACCAAAGGAAAGTTTAGGGAGATTATGAGCATTTGTTAGAATAGTCATCAATTTGCATTTGTAGCAAATTCTGACTCTTGGTATATCATAAAAAAGAGATGTTTAAAAGTAGGTGTGCTTAAAATGAATATTTGACCGTCTGATAGAAGTCAGTTTGGTTCCAGTTTGACTCGTTGCTATATTAATATGGCCAGTTTCTTTTGGACACCTCCATATTTTTAAAACCTGTTGAGAAGTTTCAATGTTAGTCCTAAGAGTCTCTTTTCTTACTAGATTAAATATTGAGAAATAAAACAAAATATGTAAATATAGTATACCCAAAAGCAAGAAAGTAATTTCCAACACAGATGGGTTTCAGGAGGTCTGCTGCCAAAGATTTTAAAATTCTTGTGCCAGGGGGTAATTTGCTTGCAACAGAAGAAAATGTATCCAATTACCCTTATGAAATTATGTGTTTTGCTCCCAAATCAGCCATTTAATGGGGCATTTGAAATGAAGGTGCAAGCAAGGGCTATCATGTTTCTTGTACTCTTGAGATTATGATAGATTTAGTGTGTCTTGTTTCTCTGTGTTCCCAAAATATGAGGGAAATAACTATTAAGGATCATAGCTTGACCAATATTACACTGCATGCAAAAAATAGTAAAGGTTTGGGTTTTTTTTCTATATAGGCTCTTCAGTAATTAAACTTAACTTTTAACATGCTATAAGGAGTGTTTCATTCCATCCCAGAACCTTCTGGACTTCCTGAATTCCATGCTGTCCAGTTTCACACCAGCCTCCCTGCAGTCAGGGAGCAAAGCAGCAGAAGCGTTGACATTTGGAAGGCAGCACTCAAGATGCTTTGGGTCTTCCCTTCCCTTGGGGAAATGAGCCTTGCCTGGCTTTTCCATTGCTCTTCCATTTCAAATTCAGGATATTTCCATGCAAATAGAGGTTCTTGATCAGTTTATTCCGATAGCAGATGTACCAGAGGAGCTCCCCTTCACATTCTGTATCTGTGTCTCCCTTAGCTCAACATCCCTACTATGACTTGTAGTACTTTGGGCTTGGCATTGAAAATCCATGTTTACAAGTAATGTACTAGTCCTATTGAAAAGGCATAAATATGGAATGTGATCAAACAAAATAAGAAGGTTTTCATATTGATTTTTTTATTGTAGAAACCATAAATTGCCCACACTACAGCTTTGTGGAGGCCTGAGGAAAGCACAGAGCTCCGGTAGCTGTGGAGGGGACGTTTGTCAAACTGCCACCGACACTGACAGTCCCAGAGGCACAGCTGACACAGCCTTACCTGCCTGCTCCACTTCTGGAATTAGAAACATTGCTAAGGGATACCTATGCCCTAATAGCACCTCTGATTTTGAATCCTGCGGGGCCCGATCAAACTAATTAGACGTTCTCTCTTTAATTTTACCTGTCTATCAGGCATTGTCATTCAGACTCATAGGAATTCTGTGCCTGTTAATTAGCAAAACATTGTGGAATCAGAGAGGACTTGATGACAATAAGGAGATAAACACAGAAAAAGGAACAGAACTGGGAGCAGAAACAAAACGAGCACAGGAAAAGGACAGAATTCAAGCACATGAGAGGTCCCCAGGTGGAAGGACAAGTGGAGGGCAGGGGTCAGTGTAATTGTAAAAAAAATTGAATGAGACATGAGAAAAGATTTGTTTTACAAGTGATTTTTTTTTCTTATTGGGCAAAAATGGGGGAAGAGATGGTGTTATACAGGTGGTCTGCATGAGCTTGAAAGATTTCAAATATATTAAAGTATGTGAATGATTTTTTATTATTACTCTTTCTCAAAGAGTTTTCTACAATAATGTTACTTTGCCTAATTTTGCCGTTTGAGTATTCTGCCCATTGTAAAATAATAGCAGAAAAGTGGAAGAGGAAGCAGACCTAAAAATACAATATGCTTAAAAGTTTCCCATTGCATAATATTTCATACAGGTAGACCATGTATATCGCACACATTAGAGAAATTATTTTTGTGTTTATTTAAACCAAGAATGATTTATTTTGGAATTTTATATGCCCCTTCTCTCTCATTTATTCTGGTCTGATATAATTTCATGAAAAAAGAATCTTCCACCTACTTAATGGTGATTTGCTGGAAATAAAAACGTGGTGGAGAGTTAAAATGACTGGTGAGTGTCAGAGCTCAGACAGTTGTCTCAGACAATCATTAAAAAGTTGAGAAGGAAATTCTGTCTTTTATTAAACTCCCATAGGTGGTTCAGATTTGCATTGGAATCATTCAAGTCTACAAAAATACTGAAGAAACCGATGAAAATGGGCTCTTCACTACTTAGCCTAAAGAATGATTTCTTGTGTGTTCCTTTATAGTTCCATTTGTCATTTCTTTGAGTCTACTGGCAATATGATTTAAGGGACTGACAGACACATTAACCTCTTAATAACAAGTTTCTCAAACTCCTTTTCCAAGCCTCTGTCTTTGATAGGACTGGAACACATAGTAAATCTTATTTCTTTTTGAGTTTTCTTGTCTTACCCTCAAAACATGACTCATTTATTTGTGTCTGAACCTAATAGGGCAGATTCCATTGAAAGATGACTGGGGTGGTTATCTAAACAGACAGAAAAAAGATTTAAAGTTCCACCTGCCTAGGCTCACTAGGCTTCTGTTCAGGTGATATAAACAAAATTTCATTTCATTTACAGAAAAAAAGTACTCTGAGGCAAGTGTTAAAAGCTGACTGCTTGTACCATTTTTAAAAAGCAAAATTTTAAGGCCATAAAATACACTTAACTCAAATATTATAAGAGTTCAAAGAAAAACCTATTAACTTCAATAAAAACTTTCTCCAATTCCATTAATCTCCCCACTCTTGATTTGGATTTTACCAGTGTAAGTTATAAGCAATTTGTGAAATAGTTTGTAAACCCATCTTCTCAGGAAAATTTGAGTTGTGCTGAAGAAAATTTCTGACTTCCTGGGGATAATCCATTCTGTGAGTCCCCCCCTTCCAACACACAAGCAGAACTGCTGGAGCCCATATTTCTGTTAGGATTCAGGACATCAGTGATAGTCTGTGAATCTGCCCTCATCAGAGCACATTATTATGAAGCCCACGTGGCAGTCTAGGATTCAAGAAGTTTTTTGCTCCAAGAGAAAATGGGTAGTCTTGAAGAGCTCCTTTTGATAATAAAATTGTTACTGCCTTGTCAAAGATTAAAGATTTATCCTTCTCACTTGGTCTGCAAAATGACTTTGTATTTTCCCATAAGTAATATCTGCAAGAAAGATTGTCCTTCGTCAGATAGTGACAATTGTTTCACCTATGTCCTTGCATTTCTTTCTTCTGCAGGCGACAACTTTGACCATAATTTGGCTCCTAGAGATAATATTCTAAAACATGCATTTGAAAGCAGGTATTTAGAATATGAAGTGCTAAAATTTTAAGAGAGTAAAGCAGATGGCATCCCATGATTTCCTAAGGTTTCATCTGCTGATTTGAAAAGCTCTTCATTCAAAGTTTCTCTGCATACAGAAATCTGATTCAGTGCTGCAGCCAGACCTCGTAACAAATTTCCATGGCTGCTGCTAGAAGAATTCCATAGAGCAACTACAGAGCTCATTTGCACCACTGGTAGTCAGGCTGTGCCTGAAATACATATCTCTCAAGCATAAAATCTTCAGCATTATGGTAGATTGAGAATATACACTTCCAAGTCTACAGACAGGAGTGGTGCAATCCACTCACATGGGTAATGTGAGAAATAATTATTTAATGCTCATGAAGCAGACAGAAAATTAAAAGTGCTATAGAGTGGTGGCTATTAAACATCTTTACAATTTGACTTTGCAATCAGATTATGTTATCACTGTATTCCCCTTTTGCTCAGTATAGGAACATTTAGGGAGTACTTCAAATCCATGAAGGCAGCAATGGCATTAATTACTTGCAAATGTAATTAAGAAAAACAATACTGGTGATCTCTGCTGATCATGAAGTATCTATTGACTACGGCAAATACAGTTTAAGAGTGAAAATGCTGCATTTTAGAATATGATTTTATATGTCAATTATAAATGATGTTACAAGTTCTTGCTCTTCAGACATGCCTGATTGCCTTACTGTAGATGGGAATGATCCGATTATGAAATGTCGGCCTCATTTAAAGCAGCACCGAAATACCCTCTGACTTTACTAGACAAAGTTTCATCCTCAGTCACTTGCCAAAAGCTGTAGAGGGAGTAGCTGTCACAGAAGAGAACTCATGAGTATTGCAGTTAGAGCTGTGCAGAATATTTTTAGTGTAAACCAGAGTTCTTTAAAACGTTCCAGTTATCAAGCAAAGACCTGAAAGTGGACGGATTTTGAAATCCATATTAATAAAAGAGTGCATGAGATCCTAAAAAATATTCATATTTTGATGAAAAGCTTTTGATGTCACATTTTACCTTTTTTATTTTATCAGCTATATTATTTCTTAGCTAAACTTGGATGCCAGGAGTGAGAAAAGATTTTAGTGATTTTTCATATCATTCAATCTTTAGTTCATTTATGCAATCCCTCAACCATGACTTTTTCTTATTTTAAATCAACTCAGAGCCCTGCATCTCAGTTCACAGTTGTTTTAAGTGAATATTTACCTTAATTTTTACTTTTTTTTTTGGTCCACCACCCCCCAGTACAAATCCAGCAAATGTGTCACGTGTTCTTAGTGATATGATCCAGGGATTGCACAGTGGAAGACAAATCTGTAGGATTCCTACATATAGTGTGCTGTGCAGTCCAAATAGGAGCCTGCAAATTTTCATTCTTTTGAGTAATTGAGCCATACAGTCGATGATGCCAAGATAGATAAGCGCCCTGTGAACACAGGGCTGTTACCATTTCCTTGCAAATGTTCAACTGGTGCCCTAAATGGTAAAATACCGAATGTAAATGCAACAGCCCAGGGTGGGTGTTGGGAGGAGGAATGAGGATGAATTACTGCAGTATTTTTAGATGGTAGTATTCATAGTTATTTTTGCAACGCTAAGAGACTTTGAAACGTTTGGAGTAACACTATTGACATTGCACTGGGATTGCCAAGGACCAGGCGCAGCTGCTTGGATGCTGTTAACACTCTAACAATGCCATTTCTCTCTCAGCAGCTTCCTGCTTTGCAAAATTTCTGTGCATATTTCGTTGGGGTGATGTTTCTTTGCATTGATCCAACTTCCAGCGGCTTCTAACAATTTATTTATCACAGGATGCCAGGAGGGATTAGGGCTTGTTGTTAAGACCACAGCAGAGCCTTCAGAGCTTGTTTGTGGCTGGTAACTGCCAGGATGCCTCTTTGAGAGCATCAGCTGGAGTGGAGGAGTGGGAAGGGAAAAGGCTGTCGTGGTGTGGTGCTGGGAGCAGGTAAGGTGTTTGCCTTTTAATAATCTTTTCGATATTTGCAGCAGTGGTGTGGACAGGTATGGGAGTCATTCATCCAAACACCATCCACGTGCATGTAATTACACTCACAGGAACTTGTACCGTTCTATCAATTAATTTAAACATTCTAGTAACTACTGTCTATTAACATACAGGTTCCCAGGATACTTAGAGTATTAAATTGCAGATGAGAATTCCTTGGAGAGACACGGGCTGCATATGCATGTGCTGCTCAGGGAGGGAAAAGCTCTGCTCAATGTATTGTGTGGCTGTAGCTCGAGTCCTCTGCGCTTGCTCGAGAGTTGCTGTGAAATACTTTCCAGGACCAGCAGCAGGTTCATTGCAGTCTGACTCCATTTAAAACCCCGTCAGAGGGCTGTGTGATTCAGTGATACTCACCACAGATTGTTAGTGGCTGCTGCCAATGGGGGAGAGTTTTTACTTTTTCGCTAAATACTGCATGTAAAAAGCAGTAATGCTCTAGTGGCAGCAGTGTAAGCCTAACTTTAGGTTAAGTAAAAACATGAACACAGGAGAACAGCAACATTTTTCCATTCTGGGCTAAACTAATCTTTGCTGTACTTTGTTTAAACCAGCCTTTAAGGATGTATTCAATAAAACTAAATTTATGGATATTTTTCTAAAAATAGTTTATGATTTTAACCTCTGAATTTTGGCACCCATGCCATGTTTGCTTGAGAGTCTTTTATCTACCCACCGTCAAGACCATGCACCCATTCTTTACTGAAACCTTTTTAAAACAGCTTAAGAATCAGCAACAAGGACAGGATCTATCAACAGCATAAGGGCAGGATTTGTACAGGTCCCTGAATTGGTTGGTGGTTGCCTTAGAGTACTGCAAGTATTATTTTTAATTTCTGTGGGATGTATACAGTGGCTTCTGCAATACGCTGCAGCCAGCCACTCTAGCACATCTGGGACAATATGAATTTTTCTGGTGCCTCTTGTCAAGCTTCTTATTTAACAAGAAGGGATTGAACATATACCTATAATTAATGCATGAGAAGTCTGATACTAATAGATGAACTTTCTGTGCACCTTTTGTGTATTTACCCACATACTTAGGCAGTCATAAAGAGACAAAGGCTAGAGAGAAAATTATTCTTAATACTGGATAGGTTTATTATCTTAGTTATCTTTCAGTATTTTAGCCAAATTCTAAATGGTTACATTGGGCATGCAAATTCCATCTGGTTTCTCTTTGCAGTTAACTATCACTTTATTGCTCAAATGCAGCAGGATGGATGGAGACCCTGGGAACAGGGCCCCTTCAGAAGATAATAGTGGATATAAAAAAGAAGTTTACACTTTTAAAATTTTTCTCTCTTCACAAGTATTGACATCCATCTGATAAACTCCTCTTATTGTGCAGTTGGGAGAGTCTTAAATTCAACTCACCAAATAATTTGTCTCCTTCTGAGCAACTCTAAGCAACTTTATTCAGCTTTTAATAGGTGCTGCACATTTGAAAATTGCTATGTACAACTAAGATACATGTGCCACAAAATTTTCAACTCATAAAAAAGAAAAAGTGTGGGTACATCATACTCCTGTCAGGCAATGGGATCATGTGAGCTAAGAAACATTTGTGTTAGAAAAGCCAGGAATAGAGATGAGGATTTCTTACACTTTGTAACTTGGATTTTTGACTGCAAATTTTTTTTTTCTTTTTTTCATTAGAGAATAATGAATATATTTATTCTAGCAATAAAAGTCAGCATTGCAACAGTTTTTGATCCTGGTAAACTATACATATTGATTTGGAAGAAAACATGATCTTAAAGAACAGAAACCTTCAACAAGATGGAAAAACAGTTCAGGATGAAACACAGATGCTTTTAATTTTAAATTGTTGGGGTTCTTTTTTCTTCTGTGGAGGTGTGCAGACAGAAGCACAGGACAGTAAAGAAAATGAGAATTGTATTCATAATTTATAAACACATTATAAAACATTTTAAATACAAGCTATCTGTACAATATGTGACATAATATTTATGAGGAGAATAGAGGGATTTGTGGGCCACAAAAAACACAGCTGCAAAGCGCTGTCCCCTCTAAGTTGCACCCAGTGGGGGGGTGGAAAAGTGCCAGGCTGGTTTTTTATATAAATACCTGAATTGCTGTGGGCATCACCCCTGCTGTGTTATACTCTGTAACTAACACCAGCATCCGCACACCATAAATGTCTGTGCTTTGACTGCATTATAAATAATCAGTATTTCATCACCAGACTTTTATCACATATTAATACATGAGAAAGGGGGTTTGTCTCTTTCAAGTAATCACAGTATTTTGAAGTTTCAAGTAAGCACACTAGGTAACATACCTACAGATATGAAGTGTTTATCTTGTGGTAAAAGTATAGGAATACTGGAATAACACAGGGTCATTATTAGAAAATACTGTATTCAAGAGCATTTTGGCTCAGGGATTGTGCTATTGTTGAGTGAACCAATTTCTTCATTTGCTACCTGGAATTCTTAATTCTTAAATGTTAGACAGGACATTTCCAACAAGTAACAAAGAGGTAAAAATTTGAATTTAATTAGAAACACCCCCAGAAATCTGGCTACATGTTGCTTACTGCTTTAGCACTCCCTTAATGGACAAAGACAAATTGAAAATGAAACTTGCTTTGTGATCTGCTCAGTCTTCCAAAACATTTGGATAAGGTTTAAAGTGTGCTCTTTCACAGCTGCCTTAAAGGAAAAGAAACAGTTTTCAGAGATCGTGAAAGAACGGTAATCTGGAGAATACCTCTGGAGTATTCTGAGAAATACGGAGGAAGTCTGAAATGGAAAAAAAAGAACCCAACAGCAACAATAGCAAAACCAGCCACAAACAAACAAAAAACCCCAAATGTCTGCAGAAGGTTTTAGCTAGGATATAAGACACTACTTGGAGACACCTCAGCACAACACAGTAAGACCTGTGTTACATTAGGTTTTACATTTCAGGTGTGTTCAGTTTTTTGCAGTTTGTTTTTGGTGGGAGGGGTTGCTGTATAGATATTTTGATTCAAACAGACCCTTTCCTCCTAAATGACCAACTTTTTCTTTTTCTCTGTGTCTACTTTCATTGTGAGATGCAGGGCTGGGGTGAGAGGCTCCTGTAAGAAAGAAATCTCTACAGACCTGAGAAAACCTTGCAGCCGGTAGTTCTTTTGCTCCTGTTAGTGTTAGCTGCCCTGAAATATTTGATCAAGGATTTATATGATCAAATTGGCATCCTCCACTTCTCTTTTGCAGACTGATTCTCTTCATCTAATGTTTATTGTTCGTAATTAGCTGTTCGTTGATGTTAATTAGACACACATTTTCTTCCTCTGTAATCTATTTGTGCATGCAAATTCGTTGCAGTTTCCTAAAAGTGGAAATAGATGAATAAACATTTGCTATCAATGTGGATTTCTGGGGTAAACCACAGATATAAATTGAAATAAATTTCAACATATTCTTGAATGTTTCCAGACTTTACACATAGCTTTTGTTGGTTCTGGATATATAATTTGTACTTAAAGTTGGGCTTCCCTTAATTAATTGGGTTAAGGAAGCAGAGTATGGAAGAGGTTACAGGTAGAGACACTTCTAGGAAGTCAGTAATAAATGTGAGAGGGAATTGAGCAGGTTAGGTCAGCCTGAGATCAGCGGCCCCTGCGTGCCATGTGCACAAGGTGCCTCCCCCTGTGTGCCATGTGCACAAGGTGCATCCCCCTGTGTGCACGCACCGCTGGAATCCTCCCCACGCCCAGACACCCCCGGAGCCCCACACGAGGGTGAGGATGCACGGATCATGGCACGCTGTAGCCGGGAAATGGAGCCAGGCTGCCTGGCTTTGATGAGAGCATTAGGCTGGAGTGATAGATGGAGCTGATATTACTGAGGTAGGGAAGGCTTTCTATCATAACAGAATGGGTAGACAAGGAGATAAAACAATACTATGCTTTGTGTCAACAAGAAATGTGAAATGTGTGAGCAAATGCGTGGAATTATAAAAAGGAATGAATGAGTTTTCTCGCCAGCACAGTAGTCTTTGTATAAAATCTGTTGTTTACTGCTTGTTTCAAGACTTAGGATATATTTTCTTATGCTTTTCATCAATGCTTTTTTTGGGCATATGGAGACTGATTGAAACCTCAGTTCTGCAAACACTCTGTGCTTTGTATCATGATAATGATGCCTGCACTGGGAATACCAGCAATATTATAAGCAATGGGCTTGAGGAGCAAGAGATTCCCAGACTTCCCCGCACTTTCATTTAAAAAGTTCATGCATCTTTAATAGTGAGGATCACATTGCAATTAAATGCCTTACCAGTACCCGAATGACTATGCCGAGAAGTAGTGCTGCAATCTGCAATCCACACAGAATTTTATTTTTTGATTGATAAGATGCATCAAGTTCCAGCTGTCCCTGGGTACTCATCACAGGAGATTAGACCTGGCAGCAGTCTCAAGAGATCCCCCGGTTCATTCTTTTAGCCCAAGATCAATTAAACAAAAATTGTCCCTGAATAATATTTGCCTAACTTTAAGCTCTGTTTAAAAGATAAACACACAAAGTAATTAAAAAAACACTTCTATTAACTATATATATATATATATATATATATATATATATATATATATTCGAGGACACAGAAGAG